>VWYI01028390.1:37964-115770 GCA_013399455.1 Anthoscopus minutus
GAGAGGAGAGGGCGGGGCGGGGGAGCGCGCGCGGCCGGAAGCGCCTGTGACAGGGCGAGGCCGAGCGAGGGAGTGTCTGCAAAGTGCGCGCCCGGGCGCCGAGCGCGCAGGGGCGGCCGTGAGGGGGAACCGCCCGGCCGCGGCCGCGGCCACCGGGCACGGTCACAGCCGCCGCCCGCATGGGTGAGTGTGCGGAGGCGGCTTCAGGCCTCTGCCTCCCCGGGTTAGTCCCCATCCTGCGAGGGTTTCCCTCGGCAAACCCGTCAGGCCGGGCGTGGAGCCCGAAGCTGGCAGCAGCGCGGCTTTGCCCGCGCTGAGCGGCCGCGCTACACCAGCCACGATTGCTAAGGGTTAGAACAGGTATTTGTGTCTGTTTAGCCGCTTGGGCTGGCTTTAAAACACGCTTTTCACACTACCAGAAGTTCGCTTCTAAGAGCCATCAGCGCAGAGGAGGCTGGTGTGTTTTTGCGGTGAGATGTTTTGGACTGGCGAGACAGTTCTCGTTCCGCTCAGCTTCAGAATGCTCTGTTTCCCCCAGGCTGCCTAAGAGCTCTTAGAGGCTGGGTGACATCTCGTGGCCAATCCTGCTCTTCTGTATGGATACAACCTTCTTTCATAAGGACGACATCGAAGTAAAAAAATTGTTTCTCCACAACCTAATATAAATTAAATAAACATCGCTGTAGGCTATAATAAAATGCAGAATTCTGATCAATATCTATTGCAATATTCATCACATGCCTTGAATCATCAAGAAATGGTTACAAAATAATTTTTTTTTAATTAAGAAAATGGGTATTGTTTTGGTGACAATGAACAATTCCCTGCTGGTATTTGGTGCCCTTCCTCTGAGATTTCTCCATACAGGACAGAAAATGATGATTCACTGCCTCAAAGTTTACAAATGCATGCTGAAGGATACTTGTCTGTACCCACAAGCATCTGCAATAATGCTGGGTACTTTAGAGTTTCGCATTTCACCCAGCCTTGTATGTGTTCCTGCTTAGAAAAACTCACTGGCATTTAATGAGAGGTTACAGATTTGGAAATTTTATGAGGTGCTGAATGATCAAAGCCTTGGACAACTTTCTGTGTAAGATGGGAAATTTCTTAAATGATCTGCTGTGGTTTGTGGAATGGGCTCATGTCACAGGGAAACAAAGCAGGTGAAATAACAGCAACTACAGCACTTTCCCATTTATTATGGTTTTAATTTGTGTAGCTCATATACAAGAGCTGACCTAACACTGCAGTCACTTTTGAGTTTGATACGTTCTTACATAGAAATATTATACAACAGTGGTCTCCTAGAAGAACTCTTCCCAAAGGGAACAGTAGCCCTTACTGGCTCACAGCTTTCAAAGCTGGATTGTGTCAACTAAATCCCCCATTCAGGAACAGGATGGTACACTATATATTTCACAGTATTTATATCTGACATAGCAAAATGAAAAAAATATGGCAGTTATGAGCAAATTACGTGCCTTGATTAGGGAAGCGAGAATTGCATAGGTGAGTGGCCTCCCTGCTCAAAGGGTGGTCCTTGAGAGAGTGGAAATGTTGGCTTCTTGGATCATAGTGAGCAAGAGACTGCAAGAAGAGAGAACATAACCCTCTGCAGCACTGAAGTATCAGGAGAATCTGACCTGACCACTAACGTGTTTATTCCTTATTTATTGTGGGACAAGTAAGCCGCCAGTTTTTCAGATTCATCTCTGCCAGGCCTGTCTCACATTGAAAGTTCCACCCATCTGCTTGCTCATTCCATGACCACAGAAGAAAGTGGGTGGAGGCCCCAGGAGAGGTTGATTAGAACCATTAGGTCCTCTTACTGCAATCGGGGCCCTGGTGCTGGCATCTCATCTTGCCTGTTTGCATCTCTCCAGGACTCCATGTACTGATCCCTGGACCCTTGGTGTAAGGAGGAATCAACACAGAAATAATTGAAGTGATTAAAGAAAGTGCTTGATATATCTGTTGGTTGTGTGAAACCCCCTAAACATTGTATAAGGCTGGAACTGTGCATCTCAGCTGTACGTGTTGTTATCTGAGAACTTGTGGGTTACTGTGATGCCTGTGTTTTCATGAGGGAAAAAATTCTGGTAGAGACATTCAATGTATCATCCACTGACTGATTTTCCTGCTTGATTTTGTGTCCAAAACTTGCAGGTACAGCCCTGCCCTAAGTGGATGGCAAAAACTCCGTGGTGTGATTGAGTGCCAGTCACCTTTGGAATAACAGAGAACTTGGGCACCTGAGGCACAGAAATCACATCTGTACTAACTTCTGCTTGCTTGTGCACTCAGCCTAAAAGGACAGGAATAATCTGAAGCAGTCAGTTGAACACAGCTGGGACAGTCTGTGTTGTGGGACCAATTCTTTAGCATTTCTCTGCACTGAATTTTGGAGAATTCTGGTTACAGACCAGCAGTGATAACATAAAATGTAAATGCAGCAAAATCACCAGTGCTAGTTCCAGAATTACTTAATGTTACCTTTAAAGCAGAGTACTTGTTGAGTTTTCCCTCTTCATTTATTCAAATAATAAACTACTCTAAATTGGAGAAACGTGACTAGAACATAGAACTCTGGGATTATTCACAGGCAATACCTCCATAAACCTTTCCCTAGGGAAGTACATGTTAGACGTGTTCCCTTTTGACTTGTAACACTGTATAACAAAATACTAGCACACACATAAAATATAGTTTGCCTTTCATAATAGCAAAATCTGTTATGATGAATTATATATTATTATTAGAGAATATAGTTAGAGAAAATATTATAGATATAGAAATCTCTTTCTTATGAGGGAGACTACATGCAGCACTGCTGCCTTTATTGTGGTTCATAGCCCCCCTCTTGTGTCAGGTAGTGTTACATCAATTTATACTTGTATCACCACAGCAATAAAGGATTTGGGATGGGCACTAGAGAGAATCTGCTTTATAATCTGCATCTCCTTCAAAGCCCTGTTGCCTTGGTTTCTGGAAGGGCTCCATTCCTCTATATAGGATTTCTTCCCTTCTTTTATCACCCCACTACAAGCTCCTCTGAATAAAGGGTTCTTAGATTTGCAGAAATTAAGTGGACTCTTTGGTGGTAGGCTGAGTATTGTATTATTAATGTTGGACACAACTTCAAAAAAAGGAGAAGAGGAACACTCCCCCCCCCCAGAAAAAAAACCAACAAGCAAACAAAAGAAAACCCAAACCAAAAAAAGCAGGAAAAATGAAATGTGAACCAGAGATAAGATAAAAAAGACCTGCTTGAAAAGTATCTTTGTCTATTCTTTACTAAACAAAATAATCATGCTTGAGGATTCCAAGATATGCTTTTAAAGCTTTCTGTTTGAAGTCTACCTCAGCTTTATTGATGGAAGTACTTTGAATTTTGAATTTACTGCAAAATGATAGCTAACTCAAACCACTGTGCTAGAGATCAGAAAACTCCTATGTTCTTGTTCAAGAATGTATCTTACTTTTTTGTTTGATTGCTCTGATTTCTCCGGACCTCATGTATAGTTTTTGAAATGCAGTACAATACAATTCTGAAAAGCTGAAATATTATCCAGTCCTACTAATATTCTGATCACAAAGTGAAATCTTGAAGAGTCACACTCTCTCTTCTTAGTCACTATTTGAAGTTGTGGTAGAATAACCTTGGTTTAACTCTGATTAAATATCAGAAGAGTAGGTAATAGAAAATGTTCCTGTCCTTCTCCCATAATCAGACAACTGCCCTGTTTTTTAACATGAGTAAGACTTTGCAGTAAGGATTTAACTGTATCCTTCCCACCAAGTTTTTAAAAGGTATTATAAACTCTGCCCAGATAAAAACAAACAAACAAACAAGAACATCCCCAAACACCCATAAATTCTTGAGTCTTGCTTTTGAAAGTTTTATTCAGTTCCCTGTTCATAAAAGTAACAACTGGGCTATAAAATTTTCCAGCACTAGAGAACATTAATCTATATTCAAACCCGCTCCTTTCCACAGATATTAAAAATACAAATTCTACAAGTATTTCCATTAACTTTGCACTGAGTTTTCAAGCAAGAAATCAACTCTTGGGCTTAGGTACCAAATGGGGAGACATTTCTAATAGGTACTTCATGTGTCTCCTAAGTGTACTAAGGAGCTCCCCATTTGCAGGAAATGATTTGAAATTTCTTTTCAGATATCACACTAGCATTCCAGTGCAAAGTGAAATCAAATTGCATAATACCACAGGCACAGTATAAATCTGATCAAGCTGATTCTCTATTGTCTCTTTCCTTTGCCATAATTAATAAGAATGGTCATACTGTTCATCCACCTTGCACAGGTTTGAATGACAGCTCAAGGTGCAGGGGACACTCTGTGTTCTCATTTGAATGCAAACTGAAATACCATCATGATTTATTTTCCAGACGTCATTGGGCCTGGGAGAATTAGAAACTTCCCTGAGGAAACAAGTCACCAGCCAATCATGGAGATTTGCCAAAGAGATTGTGCAGCAGAAAAATTACTGACGTATAAAAGGAGAAAGACTAAGAAAGAACAAAAGCAGTAAGAACAGAGTAGAAAATATGGATGAGTTATATGTCTTAGTGCTCACTGAGGAAGTAGCAATTTTCTACATTTTCCCTCCAGTATAATCTTTATGAAGCTATTGAAGTAAAATGAGCAATACCACTTGATGATATTTGTCCAAGAGTTTTAAAGGAAATTTCTGAGTGCTTGTCTTTGTTGCATTGTCTAATCAACCTCTTTTTGTAATTATCAGAAGCATGAAATTCAGAAAGGTTTGTAACTGAAAACTGGGAATGAGTGGCTTAGTCTGGCTTCTGTCCTGATGAATCTGCAGAAAACTTGCTTAGGCTGTCTACAGATAGCATGTGTATAATAGGTAAATATCTATCTGTGATCCTCTTCTATAGAAGTAAACAAAAAGCTCTCAGGTTGTTTTGTTATTTGAAGGAGCCAGTAAGCATCTCTCTGATGTGCATAGTGATCTCTATTCAGATATCACATATTTTCACAAAACCATGACCAAGTACTACCAAGAAAGGAATGAGATCTCCTTGGGATAAGATAGATCAAAAATAGTAGAAGTGATACAAAACAGAAATAGGAATATGGGATCACTTCTTGCTGTGGAGGGAATTTGGAATCTCTCAGGACCTTGTTTTGCTACTTTGCATTTCAGCATATTTGTAAATGGTCTGGAAAGGGGAGGAATATTGAGGTGACAGTTGCAGATGTTATAAAATCGCTGAGGATAATAAAATCTAAATCTGATTGCAAAATGCTGCAAAAAGATACTGGGATGCTACGTGACAGGGAAATGAAACAGCAGATATAATTTAGTGTTTCTAGTACTTTGCATGATAAATGCAAAATTTCATCTGAAGTGAAAAGTGACTGCCTATATAACCAAATGGACTTTTGATATTACTAATCAGAAATGATATTGTGAAATTACTTCAAGGAGTCTCTGAAAATAGCAGCTCAGTGTTCAGCAGTGATCAAAAAACCACAGAGCTGGAAATTATTAAGAAAGGATTTGTGAACAAAACAAAACATCCTTTTGTCTGTATAGATCCATGGTACACTCTGTCCATGTCAGTTGTCCCTGAATCTGTCAGTTCTTTCCCTACCTCAGAAAATATACAGCAAAGCAATAAAGGATGATAGGAGTAATCAGAGGCTTTAAATTGCATCATATGAGAAGAGATGAAGCTGACTAGAAATTAGAGAAGGGGGTGATTTGGGAAGGAGATTATAAAGATTGACTAAAACAAGATTATGAAATCACAGATCACACATGATGAGCAGGGTTGAACAGGGCAGGATTGTTCAGTGTTTGACACAGGAAAAACCCCAGTGGTAGCCAATAAAGTTTGGAATAGTGGATTTCAAAAATATAAAATTAAATACTCAGCCAGGCAAAATCTATGTTAAATTGTAGAATCTGTGGGGTTTCCTGAAGGCCAAAAGTGTAAATGGATGCAAGGAGTAATTGCACAGTTTAAGAAGTCCTTTAGCAGCTGTTAAATAGGTAAAAACTTCCAAGAAGCCTCTAAATCTGGCTGATAGGAAGATGGCAAAACATTCCCTGGGAGGCACCATTCTGTATTTATCCTGTTTCCTACACTACTGTCCTAAATGTCTCCTCATGTTCTTCCTTTGAGATGCTGAGCAGTTGGTCCTTCATCTGACTCAGTACAGCTCTTACAGTGTCCTCATTCCTTCCTTTTAATGCCTAACTCAAGAAACAACCTAAACAGGACATAATGCCTCTTCTTAATGGTGAAATTCAACCTCTCCAAGGCACAGAAGAGCTCCAGTTCAAGAAGGCCTAACTATGTACAGACTCAGTTCCTCTTTCTGGCTTTTGTGGGTTCCCATACAGCTGTATGTTCCAATTAGCATATTTTGAACAGTGAACCTGAATGACTTCAATACAACAATTCTAAAAATATTCTGGAAATGTTACTCTGCTGTGTCTCAGATGAAAAAAGTGTATATATCTATCTCTCCACCAATTCTTTACCCCCAGTATAGCCCCAGGCATTTGTGGCTGTTCTGCATCTCACGGAACTGTGTCTCACGGACAAAATCTGGAAAATCTTGGTAGAGGAAAGTCAAATTTCTTGGTTTTAACCAATGCATGTCCTTACAGTGTGGTTGTGGCCAGTATAACAGTGCTGAATTTGGAATATAAAGTATCTGGTTGGGTATCTGCTAAATTATCACAAATGTAACAGAGGGCTCCAGGTCAATGCCATAAGCAAATGACGAAGTTGTTTTTCATCCTTAATATATCTGTTCTTCTACTGTTACTTGATATCCAAAGAAAATACCAGGACTAAAATAATCTTTATTTTTGAATCTGGTTTTGCAATTTTAACTATGATTTCAGCATCAAGCCTATGCTTTGAACAAGAACACATCTAGAAAATACACGATCTCCTACAAACCTCCAGAACTTCTGACAGGCTTTACAATCTGGATATTACTGTTATCCATACCTGTAGTTGTTCTTAACTGGACCCTTGATTGTACTTTTTTTGTTTCTCTGAAACTTGTGAATTTGAAGCTCAAAAGGATGTACAGGCTCAGAAATATTTATCTTTACTCTTCATTATCACTAAACGCATTATCTCCCAAGGGTGAAGAAAACAGGTCATGTAGGCAATCACTGAAACTGCAATCTTTTCTTTCTCAAGTGGGAAGGTGACGTTTCACTTGTGGAAACTGTTAAACCAGAGTGTTAACAACAGATTTAGTTTATTTCCTATCTACTTAATAGAGAACTGTTGTTCCTATTTTGGCAATTAATGTTTGAATGTGGGAGGCATTTGGTTTATAAAAGACATTAAACTGAGTCTGCTTTGTAAAGCTAGAAGGGAATAATTATAAAACTTCATGAAAATGGAAACTGTTTTCAGCAGTTTATGAACTGTGACAAGACTCTTGCTTCAACAGGCAGTAGTTGTTAGAAACAAACTCAAACTGTGAGAGTCACATCATTACTTTTGAGTACTCTTTTCTCCTCAGCCCCTCAAATGGAGGAAATCTTATAGAGGATACTGAGTCACATATTTTCCAACACAATGAAATTATTTGCAGTAGGACTTGCCTGTTATTTACAAGACAGGTAATAAAAATGGAGTTCTTGACTGTAGAATTACCACACAGAAGAACTTGTGGGCTTTCAGGTGTTTACCCTGGTCTAGAAGTTCCCCTTTCATCTAATTTAAAAATTGAAAAGGTTGAGACTACTGTGGTCAGTGAATTTCAGGCTCATGTGCATTTATATTGTTGTTTGGGCTTATTTATAAAGAAAAAAATCAGGCTGGCTAAGGCCTGAACAACATGAGCATGTGTTTGCATTTCTTGGTGATAAATGACAGTTTTGGTGGGATTTTAATGGTTAAATAATAAATGGTTTTTAGGTTATTGTAAATGATGTCTCCTTGGAAGGGTACATCCTGCAGGTACATCCCAATGTTAAGCAGATGCAGTCAAGCTCTGAGTTTCCTAGTGCAACTGGGAGCCTGGAATTTTAATGCATTCCTAATTAGGTCCCTCGCTTCAAATGACTTTGCTCCCAGGTCTCCTTACACATTCTAGAATATATTTCTCATAGGTAACTGTATCTCCTTAGACATATATGCCTAACAAGTATGAGATGCAAGAAAAGATTGTGTGTCTTCATCCAAACATGTAGAGCTAAATATTGATCAGTTTTATAGCTGAGATACTGTTTCAGCATCAAACTTCTAAGTCTGTTTTGTTGTTGGTTGTTAGAGAAGGGTATTTGCACAAAAGCTTTCAATGCTGCTTCTTCAGCCCAGGTTGGAGAGGTGTGAAGCTATGAGTTTCAGGTTTTAACCCAGTGACCCTCAGCAGCTCACATTTGCACATGGTAGAGGTCCTAAAGGGAATCATTTAGATCTTGATAAGCTGGAAAATGTGTCTGCCTATGGCCAGCAGTGGATTACCATTAATATATTGCACGTAATCACATTGTATATTTTTGTGTAGTTTAGGAGAGTATCAAGGGATTTAGGATATGCCTGCAGTTCAAGGAAATCTGGCTAAATAACATACAAATTAGTGTTTGAAGACTCGTTTTTAAAAGTCATTAAGAGCTAGGGTTACTGACTAGTGACAAAGGCAAATATTCAATCAGAAGAGCCAGCGTTGAAAGAAATGCCATCTTTTTATGTGTATTACAGGGAGGTGGATCAATGAGCTCTGGGGTGCTAGCAGGAAAGCAGGTATTTCTCATAAGCTGGTTAATTAACCATTAGCCATTGCCTAAAAATACTGCAGTTTGAGTTACATCAGCCTGTCAGATCAGGTAGATGGAAGTGTTCACTTTAATACATCTCATCTTGCCCCTGCCTGCTGAGCTGGGGTGGTAAAGAAGGGGTGGTACCAACAGTGTAGCAATCACCAGGCCCATCCTATGAGCTCAGGTGCAGATGTAAATCATTGTGGCAGACATAAAGCAAGGTTCAAAGTGGCTCTTCCTTCAGGAAGAATCTGTCAAGTGACCACAGTTCTACCCCAGAGGCTCAGATGCTCAGTGGGTCTTTGGAAATTTTCTGAAGAGCTCATTCATTCATTGTAAAAGTTACCCAAAACCAGTAAAGTCCCATCTGAGAACATACTTTTATGTTTATGAGAACAAGGGTTTAGTTACCTATTTTATATCAACAACTAGATTTTCATATCACTGAAATTCCTCAGCACAATTCTGGTGAAATGTTCTGTATGAAGACATCTGATAAAATAGACAATTTAATAGCAAATTCTGAACAAACAATATTGACCCTTGTAAATGTGGCATTTCCATTTTAGACAGCATATTTTTTTTCTAACTGTGGATGTATTGCAGATAACCCAATGCACATCATATTCAAAACATTTATTTCACACTTACTTTCATGGAAATTAATCATAAATGTATTCATGTATATGCACTTATTCAAAAAGCTCAGAAACATTTTTATTTTCATGTACCTACAAGCAGAGACTTACAGCCTTTAAGAAGACAGAGCAAGGCATTTCTGTCCTGCTGCAAATGCAGAATCTCCCTCTCACTCAGTATATTTTCTAATGTTTAATTTTATTTGTTTTTAAATACTTTATAAATACTTACACTTTGTTTAACTTGATGTATCATGTTTAACTGATATTCTGGAAACTAATAGCTCTCTCTTTCCTCTTATGTCATTAATTCCTTCACCTTCAGTTTAAGGTAATCACTTCCAGTTTCCATTTACGTAAGTCAGAATAATTCCACTCATGTATTTTTGATCTTTCAAATGTTTTGTTTAATAACACATTTTAGTATAAAATACAAAGCTGGTAACTTTCAATAGGTTACTAATTTGTCCCTTAAACATACTTGGTTTTTATGCATTACGAATTCCTATACAAATTACTTTTTCCTAACTGTTTTCTGATATTCTTTCCTTTTACTGTTTTTTGTTTGTTTGTTTGGGTTTTGTTTGGTTTTGTTTGGTTTTGTTTGTTGACTCAGTTTACTTCTGCTGCTCTTTCTTCCCATGGGTTGAGTTCAAATGCCAGCAGGGATTAACAGATGACCACTTTAAAGGGAGAAGATGTCAAATTTTGAATAAAAATAAGGAATGGCATTGGAGCATCCTTTTGCATGAGTGTGGCAGGAGTGGCCACACCAGAGGAGATCATCCATCCACCTGATAATGTCTGACTACCCATTATGAAAGAGGAAATCTGAACTCACAGTCCTCTGACATCTCTGATATTTTCAAAGCTAGAGAAAGCTCAGATGGTTTGATGATCTCTGTGGCATATTCTGCATAATCTGCTGTCAATTACAGAAAATAATTACAAAGTAGACTGGAAATCACGTAAACGGAGTTATTCTGAGCTCAGCAGATTGCTGAGCAGTAGGTCCAGAAATGCTAGAATCACAGGATAATGGGATTATAGGCCTTGATTAATTTCCATAAAACATCACTGCTGCAGTTTTGGACAGTGCTTTTCAGAGGAGCTGACATGAAAAATACCATCAGAACATGTGAATAAAAGCAGCATCTTCCCATGAGTGATTTTTTACTGTTAAAGACTATTATTCAGAATTTACTGTAGGAGAGCTGATAAATCCAGGCCATGAACTCCATGACTGTTCCAAATGGCCTTTTAACATATCATCTTAACATATGCTTTGTCTCCTTCACTAGTTGTGTGTGAATCTGAATTCATTGAACAGCTTGCATATAAAATCTCCCTCTTTTTCTCTCTGGTTCAGTCTTCATTTTCAAAACAGTTTTACTGCTAACCTTGCTTTTTGTCTTGTTCTTCTTTGGCCAAATTAGATTTGGAGCCTATTAGCTGCCATAGAGTCCTGTTGAATATCAAATCACAGGGGAAGGGAATCTGTCATGCACAGCATAGGAAACTATTAAATAGGTGGTAACATTTTTCACTTCTAGGTATAGGCTGATTGGGAAAGTGAGAAAGAAATGTTGCCCTTCTGGGTACCATTGCATAATTGCTTATCACGTTGTGAGGATTTGCACCTTCCTCTGAGATACAGTAAACACAGACTACCAGGCTTTGATGGCCCAGTAGTCTGATCTGCCATGACAACTCTTTATGTTCTGATATATGTGACCTGTCAGTGTCTATACTGGAAAGATAAAAAATTTAGTTATTGGTGAGTAAAGACCACCAGTATGTGGAAAGAGATTTCTAAACAAACAGTTTTCAGTTGTCAGAGTGCAGTGAACCACCATTGTGGAAATGAGGCAATAAATGGCAACAATCTAGGTAAAACAATTTACTGTGACAGCTGGAGTTCAAATATTCAGCTTTACTTAGTTAAGTGAGAAAGCACTGCTCTATCAAATAAAGATATGGCATCTTTTTGGGAGACTGGGGTTAGAGTCATTCACAGACTGGTTGCAGTTATGCAAATGGTAAGAATTTTTCAGCATTTCATAGAAAAACTAGAATCCAGAAAAATTGATTGGCAAGCCCTCAATATGCATTTCCTGAGACCATCATATCATAAGGATATGCATGGAAGTTGATTGTGTAGAAGATGTCTAGTGGGCATGGGCTCTGTATAAGAGCTCTTAAGGGTCTTTGTAATTGGAATGTAATTGGAATGTATGCATAAATGACTTGTTTATTTGAAGAGTTGAGTTCTGTGAGATCCTGAGTGCTGTAAACTCCTGTCAGCTCTTAGAACAGAGTTTCTCAAGGGCTCTAAATGCTAAGCAAAACAAAATACATTTTTGTATTTGTAGCTGATTTTACTTTTGAAATGATCCATTTTTGTTATAAACAGAACAAAATAAATCCAGCATCTAATGTGCATCAGAATGCACATTCCTTATGGACTGGTAGTTCCTGCTAACTACAGGTGGAATGAAGGAACAAAAATAACTGCCTGAAAAACACTGTAAATACAAGGACTGATGGATAGTAAATTTTTATTTAAGGCACTGCTTTGGTACATATTTCTGAGAGACCAGGAAGGTTTTAATTTGTCACAAGAGGTTTCCATCAGATGCTTCCTGCTTGATGTGACAGTCTGTTGCTTCCTTGGGCATTGTGGTTGATTGAGTCAAACAGTTCATGCTACATCCTGTCATGTTGTCCAACCATATCTTCAGAGACTTCACAAAGGCAGCACTTCCAGTTCTGGAAAGGCTGAGTACTGAAAAAACTGCTTAAGAGGAGCATTTGATTTTAACTTTTTCTAGCAGACACTTGGCTTGATTAAGAAAAAAAATCACCTGCCTTCTATAAAAGAGAATTATCATATTCCTTACAGGGAACTACATTTAAAATGATAGTAAAGGAGGCAGTTTTACAATATTTATTGTGAAATTAATGTTTTACACATCATAAATGCTCCAGGTATATGAATAATATAAACAGGTGCTATCAAGGAATCTGATCTGGTTGCCTTTAATCTTCCTAGATTTTTTCCATCATTTATATAATAAAACCACCCCTTTAAATATGTTGTTAGATCCTTTTTATTCTTCTTAATCTTTTGTATCTCTTTACAAAGATGCAGCAAAGCTCCTCTTAAAGAAGTAAGTGTGCATAACAAGTTATTGCCTCAATTAATTGCTTGGGGCTGAAGACTGATGCACCTCTGATTATAGAATAATGGAACTCAGTGCTTTACTCTTCCACAGATATTATGTGTATGACCTTTGGCAAATCTGTTTGACTATGGTCTAGCAAAAAGTTAAACATTTATGCAATTAGAAACTAACATTTATTTACTCTAAGGTACATCAAGGTGCTAATTGCACTGTGCCTCTGTTTCTCTCTTCCTCTTATGTTTTTTAGTTTAGACAATAAAAGCCCAAAAGACCCTTCAGTGTGTCTCAACTATATTGAGCACAACAGAGTTCCTGGTCCCTGCTGATTCCAAGGAAACACTCTTACACATCCTGCTGCACTCCAGCTGACCCTAATGGAAGTATTTGCATGAATAATTTGAGCTCTTTGTATAAAATCATGTAGGAAAATTGTATTGCCCTGGGAAAAAAGAATGGGCCCCCCTTTCCATGCAGGATGCACGTTCTTCATTGTGGTAGGTTTGATCTCTCAGTGTAGTCTTCCACTCTCTGACCTCAGTGTCAAAAAAGCTTCCTTTTTATTGTTGGATTTTCTTTAACTTGTTTCCAGATGTCCAGTGCAACCAATGTCAATAAAAGAAATCAAACAAATAAATTTGTAATTCTATTAGGAGCCACAGAAATGATTCCCTGAGCTGTCTATTGATTTAAATAAGTAATTTGCCAAAAGGCATTTAATGGACTGTTTTAAAAGTAAAATCAGCTACAACAGTGGTGTCTCTTTTGTTTGTTTTTTCCTGCCTCATTATCTCAACAAATACATTGTAATAGCATTTCCTTGTATTATGGATGTACATGCAGTTCAGACCTCTGTAAACCTTAAAGTATCAATAGTTACTAACAAATGACTGTAAATGCTAGTTGAGTATGTAGCATAAAATGTTATAGATGTGCTACATCTATATTTAGTATTTAGGAGTATTTTTACATATATTTAGGATTATTTGTATATTTACATATATTTAAGAGTATTTTTACAAACACAAAATCACAGGAAAAATCAAGAAGTAAAAACCAGTTTAAAGCTCAGGTAAAATGAGGGCTGTTCTGAATTGTTGGTGAAATTTTCACCATTCTTGTTTCACTTGTTAAACTGATTTTAATTTATCTGTATCTGTGAGTTTTCTCACTTCTGTTCTTCCTAATCTCTCCCCTCTCCTACTGCTGGAGTGATGAGCGAGTGGCTGAGTGGTGAAACTGCTGGATGTGCTCAACCCACCACAAGAAGGAATTGGGAAGGAAAGGATGGGGAAGAAAAGGAAAGCCCTCATTATTACAACATTTTAGACTCTGTCTAGTGTCTGGAAATACCCCTGTGTTTAGTCTGTTGTGACAAGAAATTAGAAACTTGCTTGACTCTGCTACCGTATGATTTACCTGAAGAATGTAAGAAATATTATTGTGCAGGAAACAACTAGATTTGTGGTTTGAATATCCTATGAGAACCAATGATGTCTTATAATACGAAAAGTATGTGAAGATCACAGTTGGAGACCAGGAAGAGGCTTGGATAAAAAACATGTTATAAACATAAAATTCTGTTTTAGATAATTTAAAAATTGATATTAGTGTAATAATTACAAATGGATTTGATGAGTGCCTTGAAGTATCACATTTAGTATTGAAATGAGGTTATGCTGAACAGAGAATTATAATGTTTGAGGAGCAATAATAGTGAAGATTCTCGATTGAGGTAGTAACAGGTTTTTGCTAAGAATCATGGGAAAAAACAATACCCCAAAGACAGAGAAGACTGGATTTACCAAAGG
Organism: Anthoscopus minutus; assembly: GCA_013399455.1. Taxonomy (NCBI): domain Eukaryota; kingdom Metazoa; phylum Chordata; class Aves; order Passeriformes; family Paridae; genus Anthoscopus; species Anthoscopus minutus. The sequence continues at coordinate 52,385 of VWYI01028390.1, forward strand.
GACCAGCAAATATCTGAGAAAGAGCTAAACTACCTCACTTGTAGAATTGCATTTCAATTTAGTAATATAAAGTGCAAAGTCCTGATTTAGGTAGATAAACCGAAAAATTGTTTGCTGTCAACTGGAAGATTTTCTGTTCAAAATTCAGTAGTATAAGACTCAGATAAAACAGACCTGACTATATGATGCAACCCTGAAAAAATCCAATCTTTGCTGAGTAGGTAGAGATGAGGGGAAGGATTCAGCCTGTAAGATCTAGATGTAACAATATATACTATTCTTTCTAAATGTAGGTTCTCCTGTTTGAGAAGGACTAATTAATGCTGGAATGTAAGCCAGGAAAAAGGCAAACAGTCTAGGATTAAGTATTTTTTATCATAAGAAAGCAGGAGTAATATAACTTGGTTTGTTTACTTTATCAAAGGAAAGGCTTAAAGGAAATACAGTTGCTGCATCCAGATGTATTGTATCAGAGAGGAAATACATTTACCTGAAAGAAAAATCTGGCACAAGAACAAATTGAGACACAACTACATTTAGGTAGGAAATGATTTCTAAGTGTCAGATGTTTGAGTTTCTACATTGTCCTTCTATGAAGTGTAGCAACAGTAAAAATACCTCTCTCCCCAGATAGTTTTGGAGACCTTCTTTAATCAGCTTATGAAGGGGATTGTGTGACACAGCTGGCTGATGGCAGGGACTGAATTTGTCCATTTAGGAAGTCCATTCTAGCATGTTGCTGTATGTATTGGTAGTTTCTTCTGGGTGCCAGAAGCAGGAAGCACAGCATGTGAGGTGTATCATATTAGTACACACTCTCACACAGCTGTCTTGCTGTCATCACTATCTGTAATGAAACTGCTCACCACTCAGAAAGCTCTGAAATGGCAATTGCAATTGTTACAACTCGTTCCATTTTCCACTGCTGGGAAGTGTCCCTCATCTTTAGTTCTTAGCATTTGGAAGCTTTCAGCCTGATCAACAGGCTTAAATAAAGTGTCATTTCTTTTTCAGTTTTTCCATTTTCCTGGCCCATCAGATGTTTTGAGAGTCTGAGACACAGAGTGTGTGAAGCCCATATGACCAGGAAGGCCATGGCTGCTTTTCCATGAAGTGTTTTAGTCAGGCCTTCCCTTGGAAAGCAGGGTCCCTCTTAGTGCAGGATAAATGCACAAGAAACTTCTTTCCTTTTTATGTAGCTCACTCTTCCCTGAAGCATCACTGCCTACTAATATTCCCAAAGCTACACCCTCTCAAATACACAGAGATTTATCTAAAAATACCTAAAAATCCAAGGTGACTAAACACAAATTTTCTTGATTTACTCTATTTTACCTGTTTACTAAGTTCAGTTATTTTTGTGAATGCCTTTCAAAGGGCAGCTGATGTGAGGCATCTTCAGCATGAGAGACAGGCTTCCAGAACTGACTGTCTGGGCTAAGGTCTTAGTAAAGCAATGCTTTGAATATCCTTAGAAACTGTCTGTAGCACTTTAAAAATCCTGAGAAATGTTCTCATCTGTTGTGTGGAGGAATCACAGAAAACTTAGAAGTTCATAGGCAAGCAAGTCATATTGTCTATATTATAGGAATATGGAATATATTGTCTTTGTATTGTAGATGCTTGTCATAAGAATCTACAATTTTTTTCCCATGCTGGTTTTCCCTACCAAGAAATCCCTGTGATAAGAGCAAATTATGTTGCTCTTTATTTAAATCAATGTCTCATGTATTGGGATAGCATGCTCATTAGGTTAAGTTGCTAACAGCAACTTCTCTTGAGTAGAGGGAGAGAAGTTTTTCTTTTTAAAAAAGTAGTTTGATTTAACTAAGTGGTGTAATTTGGTTAAGGGGAGAAAGAACAGGCAACACTTGCACAGACCGAAGAGTTTATTTGAAATGCTATCAGTGGCTGTAGTCAGGAAACAGTGCTGAACAGAGAGAAAAAAATTGACTTGCAAATAGGTCTTTGGGAAGTTATAACTCAAGTTACATGTATTATTCAGGTAGTAATAAAGCCTGGAATCTCCATTTGGAGATAAATATTTAATTGTGCAAGGCACTGCACAGGTAAAGTATGGGAGGATGGTCCACTCATCCAATTACCACTTCCTCAACAACCACTTTCCCAATTTAATGAGACAATATGTGCAAGAAAGAAATATGGGACTGCACCATAACGAGCATATGAGATTGCTGATAATGAGCATTTTGAAGTCATTGTTAAGCCTTCTAAAGACACAGCGCTAGCTTTGCAATCTTAGTTTCTATACTTCAACACTCCATATGTCCTGTTAGTGAGTCATGCCTTTATTTTACAGGAACTAAACAAAATGTACCTCAAAGGATGAGCAGGTAGAAGCATAATGGGAGTTTCCAGGCTCTCTGTTTCTTTTAGGTCAGATTTGTTAGAAAATCAAAGTTCACATCTATCAATCTATTATCTTTGATTTAGTTCAATATTTAGCATCCACTTAGGTTGGTTATCTTTCTTCAGAGATGTTGTAATGCCAGGGAACAGCTGATACAATGAGACTCAGAGGTGCAGGGACCCTGCAGAGTCTGATTCACCTGCTCATATCCTGCTCTCTCAATGACTTGCATGGATATTCTGCTAAGAACAGCCACTGAGATAATCTGGCAGGCAAATAATTTAATCACTGTCATTAATTTTCTGGCTGCTGCATGTTAAAGGGATAGGTGAAAAGGAAAGGATGAAAGGAGGTAAAAGCTCTGTTTTTGGATCCTGGTTTTCATTCCTTTCAGCTGCTGTTACAATTACCTTGCTACCTGTTACAAGACCTTGTTATTTAGTCTAGCCACCAGGGACTTGTAATTTAATAGAAATGACAATGGATCATAGATAATCTATATAAATAGCATAGGGCATAGCTGACAGTACAGTCATCTGTTCTTTTAATCAGTTAATTCAGGACAAATTATAATGAGGTAAAACCACTCAGTTTTACCTCAAATTTTCATAGGAGAGGCATATCAATGACCAATTTTTCACCCACCAGCTATTTCTCTTGGTGGACTTTAGGTCTTAATTTGAGAATGTAAACTCTAGTAAAACACAGAAGCTATATCCTCCTCCTCACCAGTCTGTGGACACAGCCCAGGTGAGTTCCTGAATTATTTACATTTGAGTAATCAAGACTGCAACCCCTGTGTGCTCTGCTGACAGTGGTGGAGGCTGGAGAAGGGTGAATGCAGCTCACAGTACAGTGTGAGGTTAATGCACATCTTCTGTTGAGTGTTTAGGATGCAGGAATTATGAGACAGAAGGACAGACTCCTCTCTTGGTTGTTTCACTTATGTGTTTCTCTGGGGCACTTATCACACTAGAAAATACAAACCATAATCCAAGAATAAGTGTTATAGATAAATCCCTGGAGAAAAAATTTACTGCCATTATCTGCAAAAAGGGCAATTGTCCATAAATGGAGGAAGCAACTGGAGAATGCACAGGTGAAATACTTTGTGGTTATTTAGTACCTTGTACGCCTATCTGTCCCCAATATTTGCTATGATAATTGCAGGGAGCTGTCATGAATGGATCATTGATTACCATATATGACTGAATGCAGTCAGGGTAGGGAGCAGTGTTAAATATTGATCATTTGTATGTCAGTGTTTGATGGCACTGTATCATGACAAGAAAACTGTGACAAGAAAAATGTAGGGATTTTTTTCCCTTAAAACAAGACACAAAAATGATTGATACATAGGCATGGTGTTAATTACTCATTGCATGGCACCTTCGTAAGTTCCCATTTCAAGAACTCTTGCTTCCATCTCTATGGTACAGAGCTGGCAGTTGCTAATCCTCTCATGAAGATAAGAAGTTATTTTGCACTCTCCAATTTATTCTTTTTGGGAAGAGGAATGGTTATACCATATGTGGTTACATATCCCCAAGTTTATTTTGCTGTGCTGGTGGCTCACACAATGCTGCTAATTGTTCTGTTTACTAAAGCATCTCTAGCCTCAGCATCTGTGAGCTGCTTCCACTGACTGGATGCATGAAATAAACTGGGATAATAGCATCAGACTTTTGTCACTTTTAATTTGGCTCACGTGTACAAATGTCCTGTGACTGTATACCTACTCACAGCTGTAACACTTGTTTTCAGCTGTATTAGGAAAGCTGGTTTAAGTAGGATTGGCATAAAGCCTTCTGGATACAGTCTTTTGAACCTACTTCCAAGGTTTTTGCCTCTAACAAACAACAGAGAAAACAAATTCCAAGTGCTCTAAATGTAGCACGACCATCTGTTGACTTCAGAAAGGAGCTAAGTAATAGTGATGTCTTTTCGGTTGTATGTCTTGGAACCAAAGAATACTTAAATTGCTTTTCTTTTTCTTTCCTTCTTTTTCCTTACTTTTTAAAAATTTTTTTTAATTTCAAGTCAATTCTAATACCTGTATTTTGGATTTGAACATATGTCAAGGGACACTTCTAATGGTCAGCTGTGTCTAGAAAAGGGTGCAGAGATTTGTAAAGGGGGTGATGGGTATAGGGAGGGAAAGAGCAAGATTACAGTGTCACTATTCTGGTCTAAAAATCTCCAGTCACTAACTATTTCTTGTCTGCCTCTCCTGGTAAATGTCACTGTGCAGACACTGATCAGACAGTCAAATGCTTAGGAGTTTATTTTGAGTTAATGGGCTGGTGGAAGTTGAGACTGCACAACATGATAAAGAAAACTATTTTTCTTTGCAGAAGTATCAATTTTCACAACGTAGCTGCACCTTAGGAAAAGAGGAGAAATGAACTCAGTTTATGGGAAGCCCCTATACACAGTTACCAAGAACAAGGAGGGAAAGGAAAACAAGGATAACTCTTGCTTGAAGAAGTGTGTTTTGATGTATCTTCTGTATCACAATTACTGTAGCTCTATACAGAATTGATTTACACCATGCATTTGAAAAGGAAACCCTAGAGACTAGGCATTCATCTTTTTGGCCAAGTGTTTCAAAATACTGTTGATAAGAGACTTGGAAAAAGATTCTATATACATCCCATCATCCTGAAGGCAATTAAATATCAATGAGGATAATGCAGTAGAAACTGTGGCCTGAAAGGAGAAAGAATCTTTCATTCAAAGCCTGTAAGATCACTTCACTATTTATATTCAGCGCATTCCCAGAAAACAGACTGAAGGAGGAATCAAATAGAGTTTTATGACTTCATAACTTTTACAAGTCTCTTTAAAGCTCTTCATTATTATTCACTTTTCAAAGACAGTCTATGGCATTACAGAGTATTAAAGGAAAAAACAAGCTTTGAGAACCAATTACTCGAAAGCAAGACTACAAAATGCATTTATCTGTTACCTTAACAAGACTTGATAAAGACTGATTTGGAGAGGAGTGTCTGCCTTCACAACATTCACTGCTGATAAATCACCTGCCAGAAGTCTTCAGGGAATGTACATCTGACTAAAATTAGTGCACATATCATAGTACAAACGACATCCATGGCTCAGGTTGGTGAAAAGCAGTGTCCTTATCATTGCTACATCTTCAGCATAAGTCAGGGCAAGTAATATCTGCCTCCATACCCTGTAGTTCCAGGTTGCTCTTGAATGCTCCTCTTGAATGCTCTGAATAATATCTTGTAATTTACTCAGCACAAGAAGTCCCTAAGGGGACTACATTATATCTTCCTATTTCTCTCCTTCTCAGGGCCAACACTTTGCTTGGCAAATTAATGTGGGATAGAATTTAACTTCCAGCTTTTAATAACTTAGTTTTGTGTATGTTTACTACTATGTTCTAAGGTTCCATTAAATATGTATTTATATTTCCCCCCCGCCCCTCCCTTCGTTGCCCCTTGTTATAGAAGTGTTTGTGTCTGGGAAGCAGGGATTGGTCAGTATTGTGGGAGTTGTTCTTGTCATGAGTGGACTTATTTAAAGGAGAGCTTGTCTTGCTATCTTTTCTAAAGATGCCTGGACTCTGAAATCATCTAATTTCCTTTGCAATATTCATAGATCCTTCTGACAGACCATGGTCTATCCTTAGCTCTCATGTGTGTTACCCTGACCTCTGAAATCTCTATTCTAAGTCAGCCAAGTGTAATACCTTTAAAGGAAAGTTTATAATAGTAAGAGGAGCGAGGTAAGAATATGTATGCATGTGCATGTATGTGATGTGGGAGACAAGGATCAAAGGAATTAAGTGATATCTGGTCTCCATCAGGAAAAGCAAGCTCTGCATGACTCAGGAGGTACCTTCCAATCCTTCCCATATTCGTAATTTGAACACCAGCTCCATATTGCAGTTCTTTTTTTAAAAAAAATATTGGCATAAAACTATGTATTTTTTTAGCACTAACACATTAACAGCGATCATAGTAGCAGATTTGTCATGCTGCAGGAAGAGTTGGTATATGCAGCTTGCTGTAGTGACTGACAAATATATTGACTCAAGCAAAAAAAAAACCATGTTGGGAAGAGAGAATATGTGACTTAGACTTTTGTATGGCCAAGCTAACGGCCCCTGGTGTGTGCCAGTGGGACAGGGAAGGAAGGAACAAGATAAGATCGGCCCCAGTGTGTACTGGTAGCAAAGCCAGCTGTTGGGCTGTGGGATATGAGCTCCTGGAGAAGTTCTGCCCTGAGGTTCAGAGCTAAGGCCCTTGGAATGCTCCTAGGTGAGCGTGGCTCAGCTTGTGCCCTGTGCAATGCTTTCATCCAGCTCACCACAGCTTCCCTGGAGCAGCCTGGGAGCAGCTGAGGCGCGAGGGAGCAGCTGAGCCAGCGCCAGGCCTGCCACAGACACACACACACACCCCAGGCTGCTGCTGCTGCTGCTGCTGCTGCTGCTGCTGCTGCTGCTGCTGCTGCTGCTGCTAGGGGTGGGGGCTGCCAAGTGCAGCCCCAAGTGTCTGGGGGAGGCTGTGGCAGGAACAGGATGGTGCTTCAGGTGATCACTGCTAGGAGGGCTGGGAAGGGAGTGCCTGGGATAGGAGTGGGTTTTGTGGAGCTCAGAGACAGATGTGTCTGCAGGGAGGTAAGTGGGAAGAAGAGTCTTCATTCCCAGAGCCTTAAGCTGGCCACAAAAGAGCTGAAGGCTGGAATGCTCCCTCCAGTATCCTGCCAAATGTGCCTGAGGAGCCAATGTCTTTTTCCTCCTCTCTTTTCATCATGTGGGCCTGTCAGAGCAACAATTACCTCAAGGAAAAAGGAGCTCCAGGAGGTAAGTCTTGAATGAACTTTGACTTCACAGGACCATTGCTTAAGTGAGAGCAATGGATGCTGCCCCTGTGTGCACAAACAGTATGGAATCAGTGGGAATCAAGGATTTGACTCTGCAGGATTGGTTTTTCATGGTATACCACAATGTAGCTGGGTGAGGAGACTCAGCTGCCAGTATAGTTTCTGGGAGGAAGAAACTACATTGCTTAGAGACAATTCTTTGGTTTCTGAGTGTTTTTTATTCTGCTTTGCTCTGCCTGTACTTGCTAAATGCTGGACTATAATCGTAATGGAGACTGTCACACTGGGACAGGAGTTTGAGAGATTCACTGCAGATTTACTGAGAAGTTCTTCTGGACACTGTGCACAACCAGAAGAAATAGATTGAGGTAGACAATAAAAATTGTAGTTCATTAAAAGTGTGAATCCAAGACACAAATAAAAACTTCTCTCTCAGTTGCAGGCTTGGCTGGGAAGCCAAAGTTCCGGAAAAAAGATGAGATATTGTTCTCTTCTTAAGAACGGCAAGTTTTTTTTTTAATGCAAGTGTCCTAGCTATTTCATATAATTATTTTGATTTTTTCCCTTAATATTCCCCAAATATTTCTAAATCTTTGAATAAAGGTTTTGATTGTAGATAAGCTTCCAAAATAGCTCTGTACATTATAAACAGCAGCATAAGCATTAGTCACATGAAAAATACAAAGCTCTCCATCTATTATAAACATCTATTTTAGACTTATTTACAAAGTTGGTCCTAATCCTTCACTGTGTGTAGACACAGACATACTAAGTGTACATAGATTTTATGAACTTGTATCTATCACCTGGCACCAAAGCAGAGCTGAACCCATACTCAGTCACTTGTAGCAACTTCAGTCTTTTTCACAGTGTTTTAAATGAGATTTGAAAGACTTGATCTTTAGACTGAGAAAGGAATGAATTAAAATTATTCTTGTTTCTCTCTCTTTTTTCCCCTCTCCTCTGTCTGCCTCTTTCCAAGGATTTATATTCAGATTGGAACCATAAGTAGTTTCATTCTGTCCTCAGATCTCACTTTCCCAGAAATACTGTGACAACTCAAAAAAGCATGAGATAAAGTGCTTGCATTGAATAATGTTATGAATTAGTGATGCATGATGATAATAAAGAGTAAGAGATGTAAAGATGCATGTGTAAAATAGCAAAAATTTTGTAGTTCCAAGCTAATTTCTTTTTGAATTGTAATTATTTTTTATTTAAACTGAAATTTTTATTGTTGTTTATTTCATGACCAGATTCTGGTGTATGATTCATAGCACTATCAAAGCAAACAAATGCTAACTTTGTGATTACTCCCTACGTTATTAAATAATTTAGAAACCACTTTATTAAATTTATAAATTAAACAGTAACATTGCCTTCTGCAAATAAAAAATCTACTTAAATTGACTTTGGGAATATTTCCCAAGAGTTTCTTTGCCAGTCATTCCATAACAAAAAAATGATCTTTTGCATGTGACCAGCTGCCACATAGAGAAACACTGAAAGCTGCTTCTAAGTTTTCCCAAGATTGTTTATATACCAGTGACTGAGACAAAATCAGTGCTTTTGTGTCTATGTAAAAAAATTCTATTTTAGATCATGTAGGCTATATATATATATATATTTTACATAACAAAGATACGCATTACCCTCTCACATTTTCTAAGATTCAGACAGTCATCTATCTCTCTCTCTCATATTTCCAAAGGGAAAGCTTTCTCTGATGATTAAAATAGAAATAGTGTGCTTTCGGTTAAGATCATATTCACCAAGAATGAGCATTTGAACAGTTCCTCTAAGTTTTATGTGCACAACAAAATTGTTTTTCAGAGTAGTTTCATAGTATTCATTTTCCTACTTGTAACACATATTTAGGGGATTGTTGTTTGTCTGTTCTTCAGCTGAGGCAATGAATGGCAAGAATTTTCATTCCACCAATTCAAAATAAAATCTACTGGAGTATAAGGAGCAAAACTAAAGTTTTCCAAGATCTTTAGTTCTAAGCAGGCCTCACCAGCTAAACTCCTTCAGGTCTGGCAATCCTAAGAATCCAAGCAGGCATTTTTTCCAGAGATCTCTGCATTGGGAAGTTTAAGAGTCCAGTTCTGAATAGCCAGTAACATAATGCTACTAGAAGACAGCTTACATCATATATGAAAAATGTTTTGATTATTTCCTTTCATTAGATCAGTCGCATCATCCAAGCCAGACATTAATTTCTTTCTTTGGATTCTTCCTTAAATGCTCAGTGATTTTTTCCCAGTGTCTTAAGCTTGGAAAGCTCACATTTACTCAATCTATTTCATTTACTACCAGAGGGCTAAGTGCTGATCAGTGATCTCGTGACAGTGGTCACCTTATGATCTCTTGGTTTCAAAATCTATGTGTAGCTTTCTCTGTGGACAACAATCATGTTTTTATTCTCTCTCCCCCTCCACAACCATAAGCACTGCATCCTCACCCTGGGATCCAAAGCTGTTAGCCTGGGTTTTTTCCCTGCTGATGTGAAATGGGGACGTAACCCAAACCCAAGAACAGGATGCTGCACTGGCCCTAAAGGTCCAACAGAGGTTGCTGATAACAAACTGGGGTCTTTGTCTTAAAGCTGGCTGTTCCCAGGCTTCTGTGGAGGTACAATGCTGAAAAGTGGAATTCTGTCTGCTTAGTACAAGGTGCATTGGGTGTTGTGGTACACAGTTCCAAAGAGCAACAAGTGATTTAATCTGCCAGCTTTCCTCAGCTGTCAAGAGTCAGACTTCCTATGCAATCTGTGGTGAGAAATGGTCCTGACATGAAAACAAAGCCAGCCAGACATGGTGCTAAAATTAGGCACTCCAGCAATCTTGTATTTCAGCTCCCTGGTTATGAAGGGGAGACAAATATACTTCCTGCAGATTTTATTTGTGTTTGGGACACTGTATCCCTCAATGCATAGAAATTGCAAAGGCACGAGCTGCTTGTTTAGATTGTGCCTTCCTACTTTGCCTTTCCACTTTGCCTTTCCACTGTACTCAGGAGAAAGGTCTGCAATATAGATTTGTGAAATCTTCTCAAATCCATTTAAAAACATTTTCTGCATATATAATACAGAGATAAGAGCTAGGAAATACTCTATGAGTTGTCATTTATTGCTTCAAGTTCTGGCATCAGTCCTGAAGCCCTCATGAAGGCTGACTTCTGGGAAATCGGAATTCAAGTACACTAAAGGTAAAATGGTTCTACAATTTATATTTAATTCTGTTTTTGAGGAAAATAATGCCATCTTTCCCACTGCTCTGCTTGGTACTGCTGCTGCTACTGACTTTAAGTAGTGTTTTGAGGTGACTTAGAAAAAAGCAAGGAAAAAGAAGATTAAATTGCACATTAACATTTAAAATAATGTGAATGTAAAGTACAAATTATCAAAAAATACATTCATGTTTATCTAGAGAATTATGCTCTCTAATCAAAGAAACAAATAAACAATGCAGGTTTGGGAGCATCATGAGACCTGTCAAAAATACAGCCACTGAGCAGGAAACAAAAAATTATTCATTCATCAAATCCACAGTGAATGAGTTTCTAAATCACAGCTAAACTGAAATTTTTGTAGAGTGTTTTGTCTAATAATTTAGACAGATTAATCCAGAAATGAAAGCCCTATTTCCTTTCTTCTCTAGTAGCACAAGTCTGTCAGGAATCCTAATCTTCTTGAAATCAGTGAGCCTTTTAGTCTTGGTTGTAGCAAATTTATGGATTTATCCCTGATTTTTGCTGCTGTAAAGGGAATATCCATACTCATAATTCCAGATGCTAAAATTTCTCAGGCAGCAATGGAAGAGAATTACTGGAAACTGAATAATTGTTGATAAGTACTCAGCAAGGAGGAAAGACAGGTAGAGAAGCCAACAAATAGCTCTCACATGGAGTAGATGACATGCCTGAGATGGGAGGGAGAAACAAATACATTTTCACAAGTACTGAGCCTCTTCCACTGTAGGTGGGAAAATAGAGAGGGAAAGTTTGTGAGGAAGAACAAACAGTAATTCACAGCCTCTACAAAAAGGAGAGTGGATGTGTGGAGAGAAATAGAGGAAGGCATAGTGTGATATAAATTCATGAAAATTAAAAAGTAAAGGGACAGACAAGCAGCCATATTGTTACACAGACAGTGGTTAAATTTTCAATGGGGAACAGAGCTACAGAAAGCTGAATTTCTGTCTGTTCTGTATTTGTATCAGCAAATTATCAAAGACTGTTTCCTATAAAATGAGGAACTGAGATTTGATCTTTCTTTTGTTGGGGGAAAAGCACCAAGCACAAAACCACAAGAAATTTATTTAAAGTGAACCCCCACAAATTACAACTTATTTCAGCTGGGAAAGGCCCACAATAAATTTGGTGCTAGAAGGGAGGTACCATGGGAATCACATTCATAATCAAGAAACTAAAATTTCCAGTTACTAAAGCAGAACAAGGAGCAGTAACAAGGATTTTGGACATGCTGGTATTAAAAATTCTCATTTCCATGAGGGTTGTCCAGAATTCTTTCTCAGACAGGAGAGAAATTTAATTGCCATAATTCCCACGAAGTGCAGATGACCCAAATGATTGTGTTGGAGCTGCTACTGAGTGTTTCTGCTGGGAGAGAGTTTAATAATTTATTTAAAAAGATCCAGTTTCAGTAGAAGCTTTTATGGTTCTTAGAATGCTATAACCTTGGTTAAAGGTTCGAGCAGACATTTTATAGGTGTAGAGTGAAGCACAAACATTTTAGCAGCATGTGTGTAAGCTACCTTTAACCATCCATATTGTTTCCAATTAACACTTGGCATTGAGAGGAAGATGAAATTCCATCTAGTCTGAGATTTGCATTTAACTCCCAGGACATTCAACGGCCAAACTTTTTAATAGATATCTAATTCTGCAAGTGCTTTACTGTTTCTAGCCAGGCTTTGAGGTTTCCCAGTTCTCTGAAGAACAAAGAAGAGCGGCTGAGTGGGGCTGACCACATTTCCCGGCAGGGATGGTTTTTCCTCTTGTGCTCGACGCGTTTGACAGTGACATCTGGTGACCGGTTATTTAAGTGCAGGTGCCTCAGGGTTCATCTCTGCTCTGCTTTACCTCCGCTGGGACAAAAACCCTAGACAGCCAACAAATTATTGCTTGAAAAGAGGCATTTTGTGTGTTAGGGTGTTAAGTGAGTGTTTCTGTGTTAGTTTTTCATTTGAGCAGGTAAAATCCCGCTTTTAGAGACTAAAATCTTACCATTTGCTTTATTCAATATATATGTAAGACATATATATGCTATTCAGTTACATTTTAGTCAGTTATGAGTTATTCACAGAAGTTCAATCCACAGGCATCATGTCAAACCCTTTCTTCTTTAGGCAGCTATTTGTACAACATAAAAGCAACAAACAAACAAACAAGAAGGATGTATTCAAACTTTTCGGGCTCCGTCAAAACTTCATTTACTTACTATGGACTCTGAAACTTTCAGGCATAATACAAATGAAGATAGTGTAGTGTGGGTTTTGACAAATATAGAAATTTCAAAATAATTAAGAATGCAAACTACTGATTAAAGAGTATTTGAAATGCTGTATCAGTTTTTGAATCATCTGCCCATTGGTCATAATATACAGGAAATTTAAAAATTAGATGAAGCATATTAATTAAAGAAGATTAAAAGAAAAATGCTACTTAGCATGATAGAATAGAATTCACTCATTGTCAGAGTGAACTTTAACACTTTAATATCTATATAAGCTTATGATGCGTGTTTCACTCATAATTGCAATATGTGGAATCTGAACTAAGCAGAATGTGCTCCAGAATTGGTAATTTCTCACAAGGTTGAGATTCTTCTCTTAGCCACTGCTTTTTGAAGTGGCCAGTCAAATTTAGAGCCTGGACTTTCCAAATGGTTTCTTTAGCTCAAGATTTTGAGAAAGAGAAGTTCTGTCTTTATTTGTAGTCCTTTAGAGAGATATGTCCATTATGGTGGGAACAGTTTTTTTTCTGTATGGGTTCTTAAATATTACTGGATTTGGTAGCTTCCTGTTTTATAACACCAAGAAATAACTGTTTTTTAGTGTTCAGGAGCAGAAAGTCCCAGACATTGTACACAAATACCCATTTGATTTTGGGAGGTCAAACAGACAAGATGACCTCCCAAAGTGTTTGATCTCTCCATGAATGTTCCAGCTTCTCAAGAAGGATAGTAGTATTTGCAGCATGTAGCAAATGTGTCCTAAGTTTAAAGTCTCCTTGGAATGCATAAATGAAAATATTACCTTCTGTTAAAAGAACTTTCTTAAAATCTCCAGATAGTTTATGGGAAGGAAAATCTATTTTAGGAATCACTTGTGAATGGGAGAGAAGAGGAAATGAGGTCTCTTGGGTATCCCTCCTTCTAACAGCATTGCTGTAAACTTTTCTTTCTGAGAAGAGAAAAATTCCCATTTGTTTTTCATTCAAATATGTTTAAATGATTGAAAGAGTAAGTTACTCCTACTAATGAAATCTAATACCTATTATACCCATATTTCAGCACACCAGAGTCAAACTCAAATCTTGAGTAGATAACAAGAAAAGAAGCTGTGAAATACATTCAAAACTATTTTGCTACCCAGTGTCTGGCACTTTGAGACATATTTTTCATCCTAAATGTTGAAACCAGTATGCTAAGATGGCCAGGTCAAACATTACACCTTCAGTACTGTTGTGACTGTGGCCCCAGACTCATGGAAGAACCACTCAGGAGGGCTGCACCTGCCTGGTCTGTGGTGCAGCCTGTGCAGGGCTGGAGTGCTTGGGGTGTTGCCCTGGGTTTTCCTGGGACAGAGTTCAGTTCCTTATGGAAAGATTCAGAAATTGAAGCTCATTTGACTGAGGCTGTTGGTGACACTGCACCAGACATGCTGGCTTAAAGAAGGCTTCTTTGCTCCCCAGGAGTATCAGAACACAGCAGAGTGTGTGGCTGAGAGCTAATGGAGGAGATCTGCCTCTGCTAAGCTGTGTCAGGCTAGGGAAAGCATGTGTGCACAGGGGCTGGAGACCACTGCAGTGGGCATGAAGGATGGGCTGCCAGGCCAGTGGTGCTCCTTTCTCTGCCAGGTGACCTCTTTACCTGCAATGCTGGCAAGTGCTGGATGTGGTAAAAGGTTTTGTTGCTGCTAAAATTTGAGAGGAAAAGAAACAACAGACTCTAGTATGCAGAAATGTGCATCAGAGGGTTATCAGTCCTTACACTGCCTGTCTGCCTCATCCATTTCTCTTCCAACATCCACGTGTTCTGGGTACCAACACCTTTTCCAGCACACAAGTGACATTTTCCAGTCAGACTGACTTGTGCAGTGACTATTTTTTGTGCCTATTAAAGGCTACAGTTTTTTGAATGGGGGCAGGTGTTGTACAGACATCTCACCATTACAACCCTCATTCTCATTCTACTGTTCAGTACCTCTGTGCTTTCTTAGGAGTTTTTCTCACCATATTGTCTGGAAAGCTGGAGCCCCTCTGGGTGCTAGAGCTGCTGCAATGCCTGTTGCATTTTTCATGATCTTCCTGTAGTCACCTTGTGCCTCCCACCAAGTGATTGTCTTTTTCTGTCTCGTTCTGCTGTGAGAGCAGTCGACAGGCAGTTGGTGGGTGCCTTTCCCAACAAGGTGTCAATCTGACTCCCCCATGTCTCACTCACTGTAATGATCCAATGTAAATGTTGTGAAGACATATCAATGTCTGAAGAGCTTTCTGTTCACAAAGTGCTTTGATGCTTTTGAAATGTGCTTCCTCACTCTCAGGAGACTTTATTCAAGGTTAAGGAGTTTTAGAAAAAGCTTGGAGCCATTTGCCATTTAGTTTGAAGGAAGTGTGTGTTAGCAGTAGCTTCTATTCTCTCCTGGACTGGGCTAGGCTTAATAAAATCTGTACTTCCTAAATTTATATGTTGAGTTCTTAGCAGGAACAGCCCCAGTAATTCATAATCTAAAATAATGAGAGACACCATTTAGGCTCTGGAGGATGATTTTAGGGTTTTATCAGTGGTTCTGAAACCCTTTCTCATCATACCTTGTTTTCTTCTAGCTAAATAAAGTGTTCTAGTTATTCCTTTCAGACCAGGTATCATAAATTACTTATTATTTAACAAATCTGGTGTTTGAAGCAATCACTTTTTAATTTTTTTTTTGGTACTGCCTTCACAGTGAATGCCATTTCCGCTGGCAGGGGAATCAGCACAGAACTCCAGATTTTGCAGTTGGCTTTTCTGAATATCTCACACAAGACTCACAGAATGTTAACGCACAGGAGCTCACGCCCTGTTGAATGTGTCTCTTTGCTCTCAGCAGCTGTCTTGTACTTCTGTTTCAGCACTTCTGTATCCATTTTTTTTAAATGTTAAAGAGTTTGCACAACAGTGAGAAGGGTACAAAATTTATGTGGCAGCAGTGGTAACTTCAGTCCTAAATGAGCAATTACACTTCATAGTGAAACATGACCAGCTGGCCCAGCCATATGGGTCTGGTGATTCTTCCTAAGCTTGTTTTGACTGATTTTGAAGGTGTCTCTGTGGATGTGCCAAAAATGAACAGAGACTTTGCTACAAGGGGACTTTCATCATCTATTTGTCTCTTCATTACAAAGACACACTAGCTAAAACAAAGATGGCTGTTTTCACCTCTGATTGGGGACCTCAGCTGAGTCATTTAATTGAGGTCAATCATTGCCATCTTGGGTAATGATATGAGGTCATCCCAGGCTGATTTGCTGCTTGCTCCATAGTAAAAGCACCAGTAATAGGTTTAGATAAGAGACTTATCTAACACTGCAGGTGTTATTTACATCTTCTGCAGAGAGCCCATCTTTGTTCTGGCATTGCTGTTTTGACACAATTTTACCCAAGCACTTCCTCTGTGTGTGCATTGGCAGCAATAGAAGATGGGAGACATCAAACCTCTCCTGACAGAAAATGTCTTTAAAAATCTTTCCAGGCAGCATTCACTTTACTCCAAAATCCTTTCCTCACAGTGCGATGACTGCAAAAGAACCTCATATTTTAACACATTCAGCTCTTCTATAAAATTAATTTTTTAAAGTGGAAGCTTTTTTAAAATAAAAGTTTGTATCCTTTCTCTGGTGCACCTGCACAGCATTGGATTTTTCTTCAAAGTAACATGCTTGAGGGGTTTTTCCCTATTTTTAATGTTGCAGAGTGCTTCATTTCAGCTCTGATTTGTGCCTTGCCTCGGTGAAGTTGCCATTAAGATCCTACTGCTACCTTTTATCCCAGTGTGTCTCAGACTCTCACAGCTGTGAGAGCTGCAACCTTACAGGAATCTGGCCCAGGGAAGAGGGAGGAGGCTCAAAGTACTGATCCTGGGGAGCAGTGCATTGGCAGCTCTGTAGCAGCTTTCAATGATGTTGGACTCGTTTGAAAATAGACAGTAATGGATAATCTTGGGAAAAGAAAAAAAAATAGTTTGGAGCATTTTTATTTTAATAAATTAAAAATCTTAAGTTAGAAACCAGAAAATCAGTCCAGTAGAAAATTCTCAGTGTTTTCATGGCCTTATGAATAAGTTAGCCACCTTTCTTTGAAGCTCATTATTTTAACCATTTCGATACCGAACCCACAGCAGCAGATTCTTAGATTTATTTCTCGGCTTTTTGGTGTGTAGAAAAACCCTTTATTTTTTCAGCTTTGGTTACACATCTACACATATGAGAAAAAGAAGTCAGAATTACTTTCCCTTGCCCTGACCCTGTTGGGGGTCAAGGGAAGCTATTTGCTTACATGGGGCTGGGTCTGCTGCCAACCCGGACACTCACCACACTATTCCTCTTGAGTTCCTTCCGGCATCCCTCCCTGGAAAAGTTCTGCCATTTCTCACAGGAAAACAGGAGACAGCGACATGGAAAACTGAAAAAGCGAAGTGGGGTTAGTTTTAAAGGATAGCACAAACAGTAAATGAAAATTGTGACCAGTTGTGAACAGGAGAACGATTGACACACATTTACACTCTTCTAACTCCCTTCCGAATGAAAAATGGGCATAAACCCTTGCGTGTGCTGATTTGCACCCATGAGGAGAGGGACTGGCTCGGTGAAAAATAGCCTGTCGTTCCCGCCCGTCACTTGTTGAGCCATCCAAAGGCTGGGAGGGACATTCACTGCCGGGGTGTATGGGAACCCGAGCGACTCCTGTCCCAGCCGGGTCAACCCTGCGGCATCTCGGCTGTGACCTGTTCCGACCCTGCTGCTGGCACACCGGCAGTCGGGAAAGGCGGGAGAGGCTCGGGGGTGGCCGGTGTTGCGCTGGTCGGGCAGGAATTCCGAGCGGCTCCCGGCAGGTGTCAGCAGAGCCCCGCGAACGCCGCGGGCTCCGAGCGGCGCCGGGCGCCCCGCGCGTCCCGGGCGGCTCCGGGGCGGGCAGGGGGAGCTCAGGGTCGGTACCGCGCTGAAGAATTGCAGTGGCACAAGTAATCTCAAATGTTTTCGTAGTGTACAGACGAGGTGTTAACAAGCTGCGTTTCTGGAGTGACCCTTGCATCGGAGCTGGTGTATGCCCACTGTAAATGATCTCGCGCAAATTTCCTAGCATTCTTCCTCGCAGAGTGAGAGATGCTGTACAGCCTTTAAAGTGCCGTTTCCGTGTTTCCCTGCCTACTCATTCCTAATGAGGTGCATGAATTCATAATGTGTTTTGAGATAACGTTAAGGTTTGTAGCCTAAAGCAGGAAAAAGGAGAATGACAGGTACTCGGCCTTTGCTGATAACTTAGTTAGTTGTAAAGGGAAGGTCAAAATTCATATGCTTTACAATGAATTTCTAGCAGCTGTCAGCTGCTTCCCAAACCTTATGTCACTCTAATTACACGTGATTTTTATACTTAACTTCTAAATTAAAAAATTTATGAGTGCTCAGAATCTCCCGCTGTTAACAAAGGGTGGTGACGTGCTGTCCTACAGCCATTTAGTCCATGGATATCAGTCCATGCTTTTCAAAAGCTGTGGAAATAGTTATGTATTAGCTTAAATGTGCCTATTCACTTTGTGTGACTTAATAAGTGCTTTTCTGGAGGCTACACTGAAACTAAGAAATGCTTTGATTTTAGAGATGTTCTAACATATGTCTTGATCACACATTTGTAGATGGTTTTAGAATATTCTGTTGTTTTTTAACAAGGAAAGCAATAATGCTACCCTGTACACACAATCAAAACTGTTGAAACTATTTTCAGAAGTGTCTGGGGAGCTTGGGTGTCTGGAAAGCTGTCTTATTGAAAGGCAAAGATGATGAATAACCACTGTCATGTGTATCTACTTTTGTGCCACAGCACTTTTCATTTGCAGATCTCAAAATACTTTCTTTCTGTGACTTGAGCACTTCCATGATCTATCTCCTTCCTGGATAGTTTTGTCAGATGAGTGACTTATTGTTAATGAGAGGCAGCACTGGTAGGAAATCCACCTCATGACACTGTAGAATTTAGGAAGATAAATTTATTGCCTTTAAAATGCAAGTGCATCTGACCATTGTCCTTAATGGAAAATTTATTATTTGAATGTGTTCACATATAATAAATTAATTTATTCAGTGTTTCCTTTTTCCTAACTACAGCAATGGGGAAGCTCTGGAGTATTACAGTGTATTGTCCTTCTTTTCCTCTTGCCCAGGTATCTTCAGCCATGGGTCATGCATTGGAGTGTGGTACACATCTGTGTGTGTCTAAATGGGAAGTGGTCCTGAGAGCTCCTCTGGGATTACAGAAGTTGAAAACAGGCCTCTGGGGAAAATGTAGATGGACTATCCTTGCCCAGGTGCTCCTGCTCTCTCTGCTGGCCCTGCTTTCCGTAGGGAATATATCAGAAATCACTTTGCTACTGAGATTTTGTCTTAAATTAGGGCAAAATTTGATGATAATCATCTTTATGTGAGCAACAGAAGTAGGACTATTTTCTGCCATCCCCCTGTCCAACTTCCATACCATGTCTACTTCAGTAGCATGCTCAAGCACAATCTCATTTCCCTTTAATACACATTTTTCAATATTTTTTGCTAAAGAGGTTTGCTCATCAATATTTGAACTCAAATAGAGAGTTAGTATTTCAGTTGATCTCTGTCGATTCTCCCGAAAGATATTTTACCAATGAAAATGAATTGAATTTAACTGAAGTGGCAGAAGATTTAGAAACAAGATGTAATGAGGTCTCAGCCTTTTTTCTTTTAACTTTTATTTGCTAAAATCCTAATACATTGAGCATAAGTGAGAGAAAGCAAGATGGATAGGAAAAGGCAACGTAATATGGTAGAATTAGTTTCAATTTCCTTTGCAGGGTGTGTATGGGTCATTTTGACATCTTGCTGTGTACATTTAGAGGATGGAGTACTCAAATAAGCTGAGCTTTTCCCTCTTCACATTGATCCGGTCAGGTTCAACATAACCTGGCCAAAAGCACATTATTGTGTTAAGTGAGTCAGCTGCATAAGCAGTTCTCCTGCTGAACGTGCTGATCCTATGAAGTTATAAATTATTGAAGACCTTTTTTTGTTTTGTTTCAGCCAGGGAAATAAGGACATCTCATAATTTCTGCAGGATCATGTGTTTCTTGGGGTTCACACAAATCAGTTTATAAATCACAGCATACAGCAAGGATGGCTTTGCTGAATCAGCAGCACTACCTATTTGTGTCCAAAGAGGAACAATAAACACACTCCCAAAAACACAGAAAGAAGGGGCAATCTTAGTAGTGGCATTGTGAGGTGGGAACAACAAGGGGACAAATAAACTGCCCCGAAACAAACCTGTCCCTGCTTGTGACCAGCTCTGGCCACATCTGTCATTTGTTGTGCCTGACCTTGGGCAGCCCTCAGGAGGAGGGTGGCCAGAACATGCCAGGTCCCTACCTGTATGTCTGGGCACAGCTGGCATTGGGGTAGGCTTCTGGCAGGAGTAGAGGGGCTCCAGGACAGCTGGGCTGTCTGTGGAAGAGGCTGGCTCTTAGGACAGGTCTGCCACAGCTGTCCTGCCATTTGCCTTGTGCAGTGAGACCTGTGCCCGTTGTGCTTCCAGAGCTACGTGCATCCCATCCTCGGGACAGACTGAGAGCTGAGTGTCTTGAAAGCAGTGGGGACTCAGCCCTTTGTCTAAGCATAAAAGATCTGATAACTTACTTTTAAAGGGCTTCCCGGTGTATCTCTCCAAAGAATCAAATAATGCCTGATGATACCTCAGTTTTCACAGGGCTTTGAGGTAGGTAATCATACTGCTCAGAGGCAGGCTGTTCTGATTACTTCTGCAGGGAATAATATACGTTTGAGATACCTTTCAACCAAGAAGTTTCAGTAGAGCACTGCACAAATGATTGACAAACTTGTGCCAATGGAAATTTGTAAGACCTTGCCAGATATTCTGTACAGGACAATGGCATTATACAGTCTTGTGGCTTCACGTGGTGCCTGCTAAAAATGAAACCTGACTATTCAATTAAAATGATATTAAATGATATTCTCAGGCAAATGCTTGTCCTAAGCAGAATTGCAGCTAGGGGTCTCTGTGTACTTGTAGGAGACAGCAGAATACCAGGCAAAAAGTGACTTGTTTATCACTCTGAGAAGTTTGTCTTGCAGTGTACTGGAAGGATTTTCCAATTTCAGGTAGGTAAAATACAGGCTTTCTATTTCTGTGGCACCGATACTTAGACTCACTCCTGCTAACATCATTCCTTCTTGTGGCATTGCATTCTGCATCTGCCATCACATTGGTGATTGTTGCAGACACATCTTCCTTGGATTCTCCGGGGTTTAAGGTGCTCCCTCAGGGGTTACCTGGCAAGAAAGGCAGGGTATGGCTGGGTGGCTGAGTTTGTGAGATGCCAACAACAGCTTCTGCCCTCTGTAATTTTGCCTAGGAATGTTTTATCAGAGTCATTTAACATGAGACAAAGAGCTTGTGTTCAGCACTCTCTAGGGGAGTAAGCTCTTCCTTCTGCAAGTCTCCATACCCTTTCCTCTGCATGGCTTTGCAGGCATGACAATGGCCAGAAGTAGTGACACTTCCTCTCAGAAAAAGAAATTGTCTTCAGGAAAAAACTTTGGCTGACAAGAAGAGCAGTATTAGTGGTTCGGTCCCTTTTTAGCAGTGGTACACAGCACTAAAAAATGGGATGCACTTGTGTAGGGTGAGGAGCCCAGCACTGAAGCCATTTGCATGGATCTATGGCATAGCCAGGAACAGAATCTCAGTTTCTTAATCTGGAGGTCAGTGGGGGTTTGGATGCAGTCTCTCCTGCTAATGTCTGTTCCATGATAACATCTGTGTTTTTCAGAATAAAATTAAAATGAATTGTTAAACAGTGTCTGCAGTAGAGAATGTGATAAATACCCACAAGTGAACAGAGAAGCCATGTAAATCTCCTGGACTAGCTTAGTCCCCAGTGGCTAAGATTTTTTAGATCAAAGAAATGGAAAAGAGTACAGAAGTAGGAATATGAGAAAGCCCCAAATGTTGCTGCTCCAGGTTTGTCATTTTGCAGCTGAACAGACTCACAATGGAGGGAAGAGGTCTCTGCCTTCATTCTTGCTGTATTTCTGGACCTAGAGATTCTTATTCTCTCTTTGAAGAGTTTACTTTATAGATTCATGATGAGCTGCAGATGGCTTGTGGAATCAGGGTGACAATGTATCATTCATTATGACACTTTTTGCTGACTAACAGAGTATTTAAAAAATGAATTGGTTGATTAATGCGCATTTTTATTAATATTATTAATTCTCAGCCTACCTTGTACATGGAACTGACCTGGAAGAAACTTGCTCAAAAAAGCATCAAAAATTCCCAAGTAGCATAAAGTGAAGTAGAAAACTCTACTGTGTTCAATCAGTCAAAGGAACAATAAAACTTAGCAGAACTGGGAACTTGCAATTCTAAAACTAACAGCAGAGGTTTTTTGAACAAAGTATCTGAAGAATAAATGGTATATGTGTAATGTATGCCTTAGCTCATAATGACAATGCAAGTTATCCCTTTTACTGATGCAGAATGCATATGAGAATGTGCTGAAAGGGTAAGAGGGAACCAGCCCATCACAACAGGCCTTCTCTTGCAAAGTGTTTCTATTTCCCCTTTTCACAGAAGTCCATGGGAGCTGAGGGTGTGCTGCACTTAGCACATCTAATCTAATCTAATCTAATCTAATCTAATCTAATCTAATCTAATCTAATCTAATCCTTTTTAATGTGACTTTCACTTTGGGGCATCATGCTGCATATGAAAACTTGATCCAGCAATGTGAAACAATTGCTAATGTTTCTAGATGCAGTGGGGTCAGAAAGCACAAAGTCTTTGAGCATGCACCTCCTTTACTCCTTTACACAGCTACTGACAAAGTTAGCTAGATAGACAAAGTGGTTTTACAATTTTCTGTATGTTAACATTGTTTGAAATTTCCATTTCCAGTTTGCATCAGCAGGGTAGAAAGTAGACTTCACCCTTTTCACACTGGCATAAAAAATACTTTGGTTCTTGACTTTTCTGAGGACTTTGAGCCTTGTCTCTGATTTTTATAAAAGATGAAATTAAGGGACATATATTTATAGAGGGAGATTGTGGTTGTACAGTTTGACCCCTTCCATTCTCACATCAAAGTACATTTACTTTGGATTATGGAACTGTATTTTTTCCATTGTCAAAGTTTTCTCCCTCTGCACTGTTGGGATATGGCATGTAAAAGCGTTCTGGATGTCCTCAGTCATTTTCTCCTGTGTATGTAGGGCATGGAGAAGTGAGAATAACAATTGCAGCCAAAGAGGGACTTGCCACTGTGATCCAGTCCTGCTGCTGACCAGTTAAGAGATGCAAAGGTTGCACATATGTCAAATGCTAGAGGTCTGAATCTCTTTGGTGTCTAGCTGACATGGCTTTGTCCTGTGGAGTTCCCTATCCAAACAGTTTGCTGTTCCAGTTCACTGCTTTGTGATGCTTTGAAAAAACTGGAAACAAAAGCTTAGATAATTATGAAAGGTCTCATCTTTACTTGGTTGTTCATAATTCTCTGGGTTAGTTGCATCTTCCAGCCTTCTTTATTGCTTTGAAAAATATTTGGGCTTACCCAAATCAACTTCAGTGATTGTGATCTTTCCTTGATTTGCAAGCTGGTTCCATAGAAACAAAAAGGGCTCATTTTCCTTTTCCACATCAAAGCACACTAAGCTTCTTGTCTGTGCCTCATCAAAGGAATGATTTCAACACATGTATTTCTCAGAAGATGACAGGAGGAACTAGGAAACAAAATTGAAATGAAACATTAATTTAAAAGAACACAAGCATCCTAATTGGAGCTTTACTTTAACAGATTTCCCCATGTCTGAAAAATGATGGCTGGGGGCATAATCAGGCTTTCAGCAGGCACCATCTCTGAATTGTCCATAATAACTCCTAAATCCATTTGCTGTGATTTTAAAATGAATTTAGAAGCCATCATTTGTGTGGGTAATCTAAAGAGCCAAATCCTGATCCTTCTCTCAAGAAAGATGTATTCATTGAAACTGCTAAAAACAACAGAGAACAGAAGGCATGTCAAGGTCACTGTGATATTCTTATTCTGAAATTACTGCAGTAGTCTATGCAGCATAAATCTTATCTAGGCCAGCTAAGTTCCCCTGAACTTAGAAAATGTTACACAAGGAATGAAGTGGAATAGAGAATCACTGGTTCTGTGTGAACCCAAATATGGTGGGTCTCCAAACCGTGCTCAGCTCACGCACTTAGAAAACCACTGCAAAAGTGAACATCCCAAATTCTTATCACTAAGGATCACAGTGAGTATAAAGACAATTCCTTGTGGCTGGGAAGTAGAGCCTGGCACAGTGCAGTCACAAAAAGAAGCTGCCTCTGTGTTCTTTATAAAGTAAATAATTGTCTCATTAATATTAACAAAAAATACCCAGCCTCATTCACGGGGTTAGATTCAATCAGGTATTGTGAATGATTGAATATATCGCAGCTTACATGTGCAAAGACATCCAGTACTAATTCTTTCAGAATACTTCAATGATGGATTTTTGAGGGTTTATAAGCAAGAGATTAGAAAAGCCACATGTCAAGAGTAAAAGGAAGACAGGCACACAAACACAGCCTCTGGGATGGAGGAGCATTTATTAATAAAAAGAGACATCCATAGAGTGCTGAGTGCTAGCAACTGATGCACACCCATGGAGTGGGTGTGAATTTCCCATGGAATTAGATTAACTTCAATTTAATCCCATTTATTATTTAATTAAAAGGCAGGGTAGTGGGAGACCTGCATCTCCTCTGCTGGAGCCCTTCATTTTTGAGTTCTCAACTTTGTGTCAGGCAGTATGAGATGGAAAGCAGCTGCCCAGGCAGTGTCCTGGGTTTTCAGGGCACAGTGACAGAACTGTGTGCTCATTGGAAAGATATATATTATTGCATCTTGTTCCTTTATGACTAACACTCAGGAGAAGAAAATAAGGAAAGCAGGCAAAGGACTTTTTGATAAGACAGACAGACAGTGTAATCAGAATGGTTTTTCTGCTGCTTTCAAAAATCTCTTGTCTCACTTTGGTTTTCTACCCTTGGGCTATTCCTTGGTCCAGATTTGGTGCCAGCTCTAGATCTGAAATGATGACTGCAGCAAGGCCTGAATGAAGCTCTAAATGATAAAACAATTAGGAAAAGAAAGGAGACAGGTTATCTAGACTCTACAAGAGGAACAGGGGAATATGATCTGGGCCTCTGAAGATAGACAATGGGTGATGGATTGCAAGTGGGATGAGCAATAAAAGTTAGGATGATAATTCTCAGTTTTCATCTGCTTCCTTTTGAAACTGTATTTTCTTAAGGAAAGTGCTATAAAATATCTGTATTCTTTGGCCAGGCTTCTGATTAATTTCAGGATCTACTGTCTCATAGGCAGTGGTTCCAGAATCTTCCTACAAACTTGCAATTACCGCTGCAAGTATTTTAGTAAGGCTTTGCACCAGATTTCCAAATGTTTGAGTTTAGAAAGTTAGCAAAGGATTAGTCCCTCAGGAGAGCCTGTTGTACAACTTCAGTGTGTACACTACACCTGTGTGAGACAGCTGTAGATTCATGTAAGTGCAAGTGTGGCAGAATGGAATTTTGGCTGCTGATGGGTGTTTTTAGGTACAACTGGAATGCAAATACAAATAGCAGGCTTCTGCAATAGGCAATGAGATACCTACTTGAGCAGTTGGGTACCCTGATCCATAGCATTTCCTTCAACAATGCAGGCTTGCTGCTTTCTCAACACCTAATTTGGAGTCCTGCCTAAAAGCAAGCTCTTTCAAAGACTAAGTCAGAATAGAATGAGATGATGCTAGACAACATGAAAATGGGATGAAAGGGATATATTTTTCAAAAAAAAATCCCCTTGGTTAGTGAGGCCAGCAGCATGAGAGGTATTTTCTGTTTGGGAGTGATAGGACACAGATTCCTAGGGCAGCAGAGGCAACTAGGATAATTGGTTTGAATTTTGTTTGTCTAGGAATTTGCTGTTATTTTTGATGTAGACTATGTGATAGTGGCCTGTGTTTTGTTTGACCTCATGACTGAAGTTATTCTGGGTGACCACCTTTTTTGTGGTGCATCTCTTTTCTTCCCCTACTGCCATCTCTCCTTCCAAACACAACAGAAAATGATGACTAGTCAGCAGAGCTGAAGCTACTTTTGGGCTGTTTCTCCCTTTATTCGCCCTCTTGAAAGAACATCTGGGACTCTTCTTCCAACACTACTTTGATTTTTAGCTCAGGAGAAATGGGAGCAGGGTGTTCTCTGTGAATCAGTCCAACCCCTGTTGGTCTGACAAAGCAAAACCTAAGTTTTTTGACCTTTTTGGCAAGTCTTTTCTGTTTATTCATGAATTTTACTGTGGTCAGGACATGGGAAAGATTTTGGCTTTACATGTTTGCACTGGAAAATGCTTCTGCTTTTGTTCATTCAAATGGAGAAAAGGCTTTTGTTCTCCTCCTTGTATTGCGAGTCTAAGAGGAAACTGCCTGTATTGCCACTGCTGTTTCTACATTGCCATGGGAACAGATTTGGAGTGCTGCATCCATTAAGTCAGCTGAAAAGTGGTAAGTTCACCCATTCAAACTGCACTTTTGCCACTGCTCTGTGTACATCAGCCTGTTGCAACATGGTTTTCGGACCACCTTGGTCCCAGAAGAAATATTACTGCTTTGGTAACTCTTGGGTACCAAGGTTTGGGGTGGGATAAATGGCACAGTCAGAGCATCATGCTCATGTAGTTGTGATGCCAGCTCAGGCTTGTGTGAGATGGTTCAGAGGGAGTGCAGATATCTACACTGAGGGAATCTAACCCCGCAAAGAGCCCTGCATTTCATTGCTCAGGACTTCCTCTTAAGATTTCTCACAACTCTTCACATCCAGTCACTATTTAGTGGTGCAAAGATTTAATGTCCTACCCACTTTTATTGTTCGCTTCGAGGTTTTCCTGGGTCCAGAATGCTAAATCAGACTTCATGTTACTAAAATGTTAATAAAGCTTTCACATGTAATGATTCTGTGGTGTAGTAGTTACTGCTTGTTAAACATGGCAGAGTCAGGAGAGAGTGAGGCACAATTTGAAGCAAAATGAAGCCTCCTGGAGAAACTACAGAGCTCATGGTCTTAACTGCACAAAGCTTAATTGCTAAAGAAATTCTAAGCATATATTAGTATGATAATATCTAACAAAAACCTGTATGAATTTATGTATTCTTACATAGTGTTGATTTTTTTTTTTCTTTTCCCTTTTAAAACCTACCTCAAGAGTGAAGAATAGAGGAGTAATTGTTGAATACATTCATATTTCAAGTAAGACCAAACTCCCAGCCTTTTAACCTCATCTGCAGGATCTGCTGGTACGAGCATTTTTAATGAGGAATAGCATTACTGTTTCAGGTTCCACATTTGAACAGACATAGAATGTAGAATATCGATTACACAAGTTTACAGAGGAAGTTGTATCAACTTGATAAATGCTGTTGGTGTTCTGCTAATTTGTGTTTGTCATGCCTGGTGCTGTAGGTGCTGCAGATGAGATTGTTGGCTGGGTTCAAAAGGGCAATGAGTCTGCAATGGGTTGGAGATGATGGGCTGCTAGCAAATCATACTGAAGTCACTACAGGAGAAAGGGAAAGAAGGAAGCAAGGAAGGAAGGAATGAGCAGATTTTTTTTATTTTCTTTTTTTCCCCCCTGACACCTCCATCTTTGGTACTGCCAGATTTTCTTCAGCTGGGGGAAATGTTATTTCTCTTTATCTCTTGGACTGACATATGTAGGCTAATTTCCAAATACTTGCCAACAAGAATAATATAAATCTTTACTGAGAATTCGTGATGTTTAAAATCACTTTAGGCACTTACTTGACAATTTATGAAGAGGAAGCTGGGTGCAAATGAGAAGCCAAGTGGTAGCAGCTGAGTATTGGAAAAAATTGAAACAAGTTCACAAGGATCCTGGAAAGCAAAAGCTTTAAAAAAAATCTAACTCTGAAATGGAAATTGAAATACTTTTACTCTCCCTACAGTTCTGTGGTGGAAATCACTCTTGATATTGATTCTAGGGAAAATGGTGCATTTTGAAGTGTAAAGAAGGGAATGGTTAAGTCTGAGCTTTGGCATTTTTAGAACAAGGTGCAGGTTAGAGTGACAGTTTATACAGTGCAAAAGTCTCCTTTGAGCTTTCTGCTGTGGGTTCTATGTGAGTGGAATTCTATTTGGTAGCTGATGAACTGCTCTTCAGGAATCTACTCCAATCTACTTGACCCACAGCTGATACTTTCCAGTAGAACAAGAATGAGCATTTGGAATATGTCTGAAAAAAGATTTTATGGGTTAAAATGAGAATTACCCACTTACCTGAGTCTCTGTCATGTTGGTCTCATTTAGTGAGAAAAGTTCTGGATGTTTTTCTTGCAAAGTGTGTAAAAGATAACCAGGGGGCTCTATGAATATATTGGCAGTAAGGAAAAAAAGAAAAAAAAACAAAGGAAGAGAGGAAATGAAGGGTGGAAGCAGACAGGACTGGAGCATTCAATGCCTTCTTTGTTTTGGTTTTCACCAAACAGTTAATTATGATTAGACATGTCATGAAATTAATTTTAAGAAGGGGGTAGTTGTGAAGGCCAATACAAGGAAAGAGTAAGTTTTGTACTTTCTTGTTAAAAAGCAAAATGAATCTTTGGCTTGGTCTAGAGTACCTCAGGAGTTCACTGGAATAATTTTTCAACTATTAGTGTTTGTAAGATTTCATCAGTTATATCCCAAGGAAGAAGAGAAAAAATTTGTCCAGCCATTGCCTTTTCAATGAGAAAGTGTGGAAGGTCCGGTTGATGCCACAGCAGCCAGTCAAATTTCAATTCCCTATGGATTCTGTGCTAAGACAACCCTGACTTTATCTTGACAAATAATGGAATTGTGGTAGAATAATTGAACTCCCAACAGGGTGGAAGCAATATCATTGCTATATCTGAGACATTTTAAGTACTTTTTAGATAAAGATTTTTTTTGACCGTTCCAGATGCCATTTCTCATAGACCATTTAGGTAAGCTTCTCTATTGCCATAACCAAATGGTCACTGTCATAACAAAATGGCTTATTTTGAAGGCAGCTGTTCACCTGTCTGAGTCCTAAGCCACGGCTTAGTATGGAACTGGGAAGGTTCTGAAATTGAATACAGAGTTCTGGTCAGCATTTTACTTTAACTTAGATAATGAAACAAACCAACTCAGTTACAAAATTTGTTATGACTTTAAGTGAAGAACAGGAAGGGAATGAAGCATCCTGAAGGATGGTATCAGAACAGAGACTAAAGTGAAAATAAAGTACCATTCTATTTTTGGAAATCAAATACATATGTACCACAAGGCTTTGACTAGTCAGCTGTGTGCCAACTACATGATTTAGTTGTTAAAAGGCAAATATAATTCCAGAATGTTGTAGGAGGAGTGTCAAATGTAATTACTCTGCTCACCTCAGTGCTGTTGAAAACTCAGCTGGAATCCTGCCTTCAGCTCTGGGCACCACACTTCCAAAAAATTTAGAAACAGCTGAGAGTAATGAGAACAGCAGGTGGTACAGAATACATGAGATTGGAGATAAGTGATAATTATTTCTTCCCCTCACAGAAAAAAAAATAAAAATTGCTTAAGTTGTGGCAAATATTTGCACAGGATTTGAGGTTTCTAATTGGATTTATAGTGGCTGTCTGAGCAGAGACAGAGGCAGAGCTGAGGTAGTGAAGCCTTACTGCAGCACCACTAAACTCCTCATGGGATAACTTTGAACATGCTTCTGAGGAATTTGTGTTTGGTGTTAGTTTGTCTGAATATACTGGGCTAAAGTTTCTGCAGCTCATAGTCTGCTTCCAAAGCCATCCTGAACTGTGGCTGGGACTGGCCTCACCACTGCAGTTCTGGGCTTTGACTGTGGAACATTCAACACATTCCCATTGGGAATGGGCTCTTCTTGGTGTTATTCCTGTTATTCTGAGCTTTATTTCCCTAAGGGTACTCTATTTTTTAATATCCTTCTAATACCATCTGACTTTCTTTGCTCTCCATGTTTTCCCAGTTTTTGCTTGCTCTGGTTGTGTCAGCCATGCTCCTGGCCTTTCTTTGCCGTTCAGATTCGTGCAGCCCCAGGACTTTTTCATAGTGTTGGTGCAAAATATGAGAAAAAAAATTCTCACTAATGGTGACAAAATAATTGTTTAGACCTTCTAAATCAACATGCTGAAACAAAAGCAGTATAGAATGGAGGTCCAATTTCACTGTGATTTTGGTGGGACTTTAAATGACACAAAGCCTGTACAACTTACCTAGGGAAGATATAGTCTTGATTTTTTTCCATGGAAAGATGACAGGCTTTTCTCAGAAAACATTTTCTCACCTAAATTGTTCAGTACAGTGTAAAGCAGATGTTCTTTTACTGTTTATATGGAACGTATAGGATTCATTATATCTAGAGTTTTCAGGCAGTACCTAAATTTAAATTTATGTATTTAACCTGGAAAAGGACCTTGAAAGTGCTTCTCTTACACACATATTTTAGTCTCACTTACCTATCCCTTTAGGCTAGGTAGGCTGCTACTCTTATCTCAAGAGTTGCCATGGAAACAGTTCTACACTCTCGTTCCCTTCCAGTCTTTCTCTCCCAGAATCTGTCTTTTTTTTTTTAAACTGTGGCCATGCTAAAATGGGAGTAATACCTTAATTATTGAATATCAAGAGTTACCTCACCAGCTGATGTTGAGCGAATAAATTTGTTTAAATTAGTGAAGCAGTGCCAAATGACAAGGTGAGAAACTGTCCCTGAATTTTTCAACCCTTTTACTCCTCATTTTCTCCAAAATTAAATATAAAACTGCTTTGAGGTCCAAGCCAGGCATTTGTATGGTAGAAGTTTTTCAAATGAAGAGTGGTCTCTTTTCAACTGTGTACACGTTTTTCATCCATTGCAGATCCTGGGTAATGGCAAATGTTTATGCAAATATAATTGACAGAAAGTGCTAATGATTTTAAGTTTTGAAGAGTTTTCAATGCAGTCTTCAAAAGGAAGATGTTCTGCTTCGAAGTACTGGCATAGGGTTATGAGCTCCGCATGGCAATCAGGTAGAAAGGTCACTCAATAAATTAAAAAATACGTCAGAAATGCAGGTTTATAATGTGTAGACATCAAAACAACCATACTGAGCAAAACACATCGAAGTGGATGTGACTTGTCTCATCCTCAAAGCTCAGATTTCAATAGGGAAATTGAAGCTGAAATGAAAGAATCAAGAAAGCCTGTATTCCTGTGATCCTTTGTATTGGAGGGGAATTTATCACTGTCTGGTGGAAGAGGTTAAGCAATACCCCTACAAAAAGGTTAGGATTATACTCTTGCAAAGTGAACTCCTAGCTTTAAGGAACTGTGGTAAATGTTACCAACCAGAAAATGACAGGCACTAGTTCAGTCAGTACCTGGTCTCAGGAAGACTGACATCTGTGTCTCATGTTTTCTGACCAGACAGGGGTGGCATGGTAGTCAGTTTTAATTTCAATTTAGTGGCAGCCAGGTGCTCTGTCAGCCTGTTTCTGAAGTAGCATCCCACGCAGCCACTACATCGTCTAACAAAGAGTGGAGACACCACAAACAATTTAAACTGAATTTCTTTTTCACAGAATAGAATCACAGAATCACAGGAGAAGCTGAGTGGGAAGGGACTTCCAAGGATTATCAAGTCCAGGTCCTGGCCCTGCACAGGATCATCCCCAAGGATCACACCATGTGCCCAAGGGCACTGTCCAAATGCTCCCTAAGTTCTGTCAGGCTTGGTACTGTGACCACTTCCCTGGGAATCCTGTTCTTGTGCTGAGCCACTCTCTGGGGGAAGAATCTTTTCCTGATATCCAACCTAAATCTTCCCTGACACAATATCAGGCCATTCCCATGGGTCCTGTCACAGTAATCACAGAAAAGAGATCAGTGCCTGCCCCTCACAAGGATATTGAAGACTCAGTTGAAGTCTCCCCTCAGTCTCCTCTAGGCCAAACAGACCTAATGCCCTCAGCTTCTCCTCATATGGCTTCCTCTCAAGGCCCTTCACCATCCTCTTGGCCCTCCTGTGGGTGCTCTCTAATAGTTTAATAGTTTCTCTTATTCTGTGGCACCCAAACTGCCCCCAGCACTGGAGGTGAGGCAGCCCGGAGCAGAGCAGGACAATCCCTCCCTTGCCTGGCTGGCGATGCTGGTCCCGAGGCACCCCAGCACAGGGATGTCCCTCCTGGCTGCCAGGGCACTGCTGACTCCTACTCAGACTTCTCTCAACCAGGACCCCTTTATTCATTTCAGAAATAATTTTCTATCACCTTTGAAGATGAGTGGTTGTTACACCTCTGGGCTGAGAGTGCAAATCAGGGTGTAGAATACATGTAGGAAAAAAAGTGAATTAAAAGTAGGGGGCAGAGCTGAAGGTCAAAAGGGCTGATGAAATAAGGATGGATACAGGGCAGATGGAAATTACCATTTACCATTTGCATAGCACTGAGGACAGAAAATCAGCTGGCAAAACTTGAGCTGGGTTTGGGACTGGAGATTGAATTGTCTAACTTCAGAAAAGGTGCTGGCTCAGTGAAGTATCTTTAGGTCATGCAGCCTTTTATATGAGCATTATTTCATGCAGACCAAAGACTGTGGTGCTTTTTGAGAGACACTAAAGTTCAACAGATCATTCATGTCCTAACAGATGCCTTGTCAGGATGTTGCAAAAGAGGATATAAAATAAATCTCTGCAATCAGGTATTCATTTTTATTTCCTTTATAAATCCTTTAATTGCCATGTGACCACTTCAGATGGTCTGCACAAGTATCTGAGCTGTGCTGAGGTCTATTCATTTCAGCTTGAATATCTCCAGTTCTATATCTCCAGCTGACTTAATTTCTATAAAAATCATCCTGCCATACCAAGTCCTGTAGTGAGGATGCATTGAAATAGAACTATGGTAAAAGCTATTCCCACACTCCCTACATGGTAATGAACTAAACATCTGTTGGATTTCAGCAGATTTAGAATGGTGTTTGTGGTAACACAATTTTTTAGGCAAGATGATACAAGTTTTGAGGCCATGTTATGTATTCCTATAAAAAGGGGAATTAAAAATGATTAGTGCAATTAAAGCTTGTCAAAATAATTACAATAATGACAGCAAATATGAGAATTTATCTGCTTATGCATGGTATAAATGACAAGAACAGGTAAAAAAATCAACAAACACAAAAATTGTAAAAGTTAATACTGTAAAAAAACAGAGGATCTATAATTAAATAAAGTTTCTTTCATCTTCTTATGACTATGTCTATTCATTTAAACCTGTATTGTATTATATAAACTCCTTTGTATGGTTCAGTGTGTCTCAATTAGGATTTTACTGCCCTGTCATAAAGCTCATCACAGGCTAAAAGTTTTCTTTTATTTCCCTGTATGTGAAGCCTGCCAAGTTCTGTATGAGCTGTCACTCACTGTATTACACTCAATGGATGAATAGAAGTTTGTCCACAATGAAGTTGTCCCATATTTCTCAGCGCTTTTTTAGACCACTTGCAGTCTATCCTATCTTCCTAAATCCTCTTCACAGAGCCCTGCCAGTCAGAAATGCACCAAAACATTATACAATGGACCTGAAAAACCAGCAAGAACATCTATAATTTCAAAGGTATTCCTGGCAGTCTTTTTTACAAGTAATTTATAATAAAATGTATGGTATGTTAATGAACAATCTGATTCACCACTTTAAACAGTAAATGTGAAATGGTAGGATTGTTGCTAAGTGCTGTGTCTGCAACCCAAGACAAAAGGAGTCAATAATAGCTCCTTCTGCCTGTCATCCAGACATCACTGCAGTGGTTACTCCTAGAATATGCACATGAAACCTGTCACAGAGGCATCACCCTCCCCCTCCAGAAGCCTAAATAGGCTGTGCAGTGTCAGTGGTACAGATAGGGGACACTGGAGATGTCTGCTTGCTTCCCTGCACATAGATAAGTACCTTGCAGAAAAGCTAACACCAGGTAATAGGTCTTTCCAGTGTCTTTATTTCCAAGATAAATAGCATTTAGTAATGAATTCCAGGCTCTGAATGCATAATGGAGGTATATTTGGTGCTGAATTGCATGAAGATATTAAGCATGAGTAGCAATTTAGAGTATTCCTGGAGAATTTGCATTGATATAAAAATACAAAAGATCAGAGGGAGTTTTTGATAAAAGGCTCACAAAAGGTGCTCACAGTTCTTCCCAGCTACGACAGGATGTGAGTGCCCCAGCATCATTGCCTTATATAATGCTGAAAAAAAATAGATTAAAAACAAAATAGTTTTTCAGAACATTCAGTGTTCAAAAAGGGAGAGAATTTGTGAAGTGTCATCTGCATCTGCTCTGTGGCCTCTGCTGAGGTGGATAAGAATGGAAGGAATTACGTTTTGGTGACTGAAAAGCACGAGTAATCTTTCTTCTAATGCTGCATTACCTTACTGTACCCTGTGTCCTGAAATAAGTCTTGTCTCTGATCACTTTAAGTTTTTGAGTTTTATTTGAGTTTGCTTTGTTGGGAGCACATATACCATGAAATGAAATGAATACCCCTATTTTCTTAGTTAAGCAGTTTACGGTATTTCCTTTATCAGTTATCCTTTCCTAGCATTATGCAGAACCGTGGAAAAGAGCTGTTATTGGACTGTGTTTCGAGCTGGCTATGTGTGAATAAATTGAAATATGGTTTACAGTTGCAAAGTAACAGGAATGAAAAAGAGTGCTGAAAAATCATTGCTAAACTTTCCTGAGGCTTTCCTGCCATCTCTGTCTTTTCTGAGTGAGATGTTTTGGTATGATTCATTCTGCTTTCATCTGAAGGACATTGTATTAGTTTTTAATTCTGTAAATCAACTACTTTTAGTTATTCATGATGCTTTTAGGGTTGACCTTGGTGTTGTATCAGTGTCTCAGTGAGATTCGAGCTAAAATTCTGACCCTTCTGAAGTTAAGTAGTGGGTTTGGCATTGATGTCAATATATCCCAGATTTGCACATGGTGAAAACACTGTCCTTCTCACATTGTACTTAAAAGTCAGAAGTCACATCTAGATCTCAGAGCAGAGAGCTTATTTCCCTGGAGTTTAGCAGTATGATTTTCAAAGTAGGAAGGACTGTAATGCTCCAGCTGTTAGGGTTATCTATTCTTCTCTTCTACAGGAAAGACATTATATGTGTGCTGTGCATGTGCTGCTGTGCAAATACACACAGAAAGCTTTTATAACTGTGTCATTTGTTAGCCAAGTCCCCAGGAGCTGGGATAAATCTTGGACCTCAGCAGACTCCTGAAGTTCACATGGTGATTAAGGGACATGCTAAATAAACAAAATGTTTATTTCTGCAATTGCAGTGCAAGGTTGTATCCCCAGCTTCCACAGACATGCCACATTGAGCTACAGAAAGCCACAACACTATTCAAAGAATGAGTTTCACTTGTCACTGTTACTTCCAGACAATATTCTCAGTAGAAGTAACCCAGTTAAAAAGAACAGTCAAAAGTAACATTTCACATGCACTCTACCAAAACAAAACCATTCTGCCGTTAAATTGCGTGTCCAGCCTTTGGTTTTAAATTCTTCAGTGTCTTCTCTCTCTGGATTCCTTCCAGAGGAATTATTGGACAATTTATCATTATTTCTGTATTATTTCCCTTGTGAAAATCAAATTCCTGGTCAGGGCCATAAAACATGAGTGCCTTATTTTACAGTCACCTATTCACTCAAAGATCCCTATTCAGTCTTGAACCCTGCAAGTCTTCAGTGTGCCACACAAAAAAATATATGGAGATCCATGCAGAGACTTGAAGGATATTTGGCCTGAAGTGGCCAGCTGGGCTTTTAAGGTGTCTAGTTAGATGGAAGCCATGCCATGAAACTCCCCTGAGGGAGAGGTTGGTTTGTGTAGGGGAAGGAAAGTTAACTCCAAGCTCAGGGGCTGGCGATGGCAGGCTGAGCTTTGTGCTCTCAGATCTCCCAGGAGCTGGAGTTATTATCCTGGGGATCTTTGGGATCCTGCAGGGTCAGCTTTGTCCTGGTCTCTGTCTACAGAGAAAGCTCTGCGCTCCTTGGGTTTGGGTGGGAATAGGAAAAGTTTGTGAGCTGAAAATGATCAGACAAAATCCTCTGAGATAGCCATAATTATAGAAGTCTACTAAACTGAAAAAGTGTTATGCAGGGAGGAAGTCTGTTGTCAATTCACTGGCCCTGGAAAAAGGGCTCTTAAAAATTTGGGTGGAAATTTTGTCAAGGAATCTGTGTCTTTTATCCAGAAGCTAGACATCTATATAAATACAATTCTTTTTATTTTAATTAATTATTATGATAAACCAGAGGCCTCTCTTGCTCATTTTCTTTGGGCTTTTATGCTTCTTGAATTACATTTTTAATAGCATTGAAATACCTAGAGGAGGGGTGCAGTGTGTTTCCATCCCCATATCTATTGACAGGTCTGAAAAAATATTTGAAGCTGTGTTTCTTTAGTGTGGGATATATATATATATATATATGTATGTAGGTATATATTTTTACAAAAAAATATGTTTGTGCTGAAAATGGTTGATTTTATATACCTATGACTTCATTCTAGTTTTTGAGCATGAAAAATGTGCCTTTTTTGTATTGCCACAAATATCATGATTATAACTTAAAATGTTGTAAGTTTTTTAAAAATAGATTTTACTTGTAATTTTAGTTTGGTTTAGAACACTTTTAAAGAAACTTTAACAGAAAAAAAAAACACAGAAAAAAAGATTATCAGTAGTTAGAAAATTTTACTACCTGTTTTGGAAACATACAAAATAATGTTTCCACACATCAAAATTCTTAATAAAGGTAAATTTATCCTTTATCATAAGCAACTCTTCAGTGAAAAATTTTAGAGAGCAGCAGCACTGACATTTTTTCATATTTACCACTAGGGTAGATACAGCCTGCTTTGTCTTTACAGACTTTATGTACAATTGTAATTCTAAAAGTAATCATATTCACATAAAGACAACAACAGCCCCAGAAAAATCACTGTGAATCCCATAAGGGATAATGAAAGTACTTATCATTAGGTGTTACCTTGCATTTGTGCTTCAAGAACACTGAATTCTATTAGTAATAATTCTTTGCCAAAAGTTAAGACAAAAGTGGTATTTCTATGTTTTTTGGCTGCAGAAACTGACTTAGTGTTTAAAATGCAGCTTTTGAGGAGTGCTGTGAATAGGTTTTCAGTATAACGTATATTTTCAGAGCTCTGAGATAAGAAAGATGATGCATCTTAAATTGATTAGAGAGCATTTACAGTTAGAGGTGCTGCATGACCACTGTGAGTTGTGCATAAATCTTATTTCTTATTGGCAATGATTTTTATACGTGGTTTGATTTATGTTATGAGCTGGATGCCAAGAGACAAGCTACATAAATCACAAAAATGAGGGAGCCTAATATGCAATAGCTAGTTACAAAATTCATACTTGGTATTAGATGAAATAAATTGTAAATACTCAGGAGATGATAGAGTGCCTTAATCTACAGAGTTAATCCAGCTCTGCATGCAGAAACTTGACAAAATGACTGTGCTTGTTCCTCTAGGCAAAGGAGCCTTTGGGCAAAGTTTTGTTTCCTTTTGATGTTAATGGCCACTTGGCTTTCCTGATGCCAAGATTTCACCTTGGATCATGATCCTTCATGAACACATTTTAACAGGAGGAGCAGAAAGATGTTCCAGTCCCTCTAACCAGTGGAAAAGAAGGAGCAGAACATTTTGCACAAAGGCTTTCTGTGGAACAGATTTTTTATGTTGTGTGGTGCTATCAACCTGTAGCAGCTGGATATCTGTGGAATCCTTCTCCAAGATTTATTACAGGAGGCTTTTTTTTTTGCTGTCAGCCTTGGCACCTCTTTCCTGCCTGTGGTCACAGGTTATGTTTATTTAGGATCAATCTGAGGGACAGGGCTTTGAAAGCACAACAGACTTTGCTTACCTGTAGACCAGCAAGTAGTGAAAGCCAGCAAATGTTTGTGTGTGAGAGTTTATATGGTCTTTTTAGTGCTTATATTAATAAAGAGGGGACATCTCTATCTATTTTTCTGGTAAGGATAAGGAAGATTGAAATGGCAGCATTAGAGGAAATCAAATTTGAAAACATGACATACATGACATACAGGCAAACAAGCATGACAGCTACAGGATTTATGGAATCATGCAGCTGCTATGAAAGAGCACTTAATAAGCCCTGTGGACAGAAATATCTGTGGGGAGGAGAGGCAATCAAAGAAAGTTCTGGGATTTCTAATTTAATTTTGAGACTATTAAGGGGGATGAGCCTGGTGGTAAGCCTGAAAGTTGCAGATAGCTAATTCCCAACAGGATCTAAACAGCAGCCCCTTTTGTGAGGAGGATAATGAGAGGAAGAATGTGAATGCAAGGAATGGTGATGGAGAGATTGGCTGGTGCAGGAACCAGCTAAAGAGGATGTGAGAGGTAAAGGCTACCAGCAGTAGGTGATGGAGTGTCATCAAGGAACAGTCAGCCCTCCTGAGAATAGGAGAGGAAGAAATGAAGGAATTTTTGAGGGTTTTTGAGTACAGAAGCTCAAGGGTGATCATGTAAAGTTCCATTTAACATAGTTTTCACAACTATTGATGACATCCTTTAGGATAAATGAAATAACCTCCCTCAAAGCATACTGAATGAACAGATGAAATTGTCTGGCTCTAGCAAGGATGTTTAGTCAGTCTGTAGGGATATACCTGAGTCTGGTTTTCAAACATTTAGAAGAGGAGAGGACGGAAGCACCTGCACAAGCACAGACATGTTGTTTTTTACTCTAAAACGATGTAAAATCTTCAGTTTTGAAAGAAAACTAATGACATTGAGGCAAACTTGAATTTGGAATAGCAGCAGCAGAAGGTGAAGATTTTGTGTAGCTATCTAGTGCCAGTAATGCTTTTTATAAGCAGATAATTGATACTGAACTTTCTGCTATTTTCATGCTGTCTGTAAACGTACTTGAGGTCTTTTAGCTCAGAGCACATGAGGATTGACACTTGCTGTGTAGTTAACACTTGTTTTTTCTCTGTGATCTGGTCTAAGGCAAGTGTAAATATGGCAATGACACTACCCCTACAGAAATGTGCATTAAAACATCATAATGCAGTTTGAATGCCTAAGACTTCAACCCCAAGTAGGTTATCCCCAGCATTAAAACTGTCTCAAATCAGCACAGTGCAAATGATATCTTCTGGATTCCTGCCAGCTCTCTTGTCACATCTTGTTCTTTCTACTGTTCCAGCTCCTTTCAGGGCACAACCTGAAGACTAGTAGCAACTTGAAATCCACCAGACACAAGAGAATGTTTGCAAGACAGGGATTTTCTTCAATGACGAGATTTCAAATGATAGGTGTGGGAAACATATTACACTCTTCCTTTCTCCTCTCTTTATTTATAGCTGTTTCATTCCCATTTTGCCACTAGATTAGCAGGCTTTGTGCAAGTAGATTTGTTTTCAGTATATAAAATTGAAAATACTGTGGTCACTGAATGAGTGAAAAAATACCCTGCATGTGAACAGCTCTCCACGTGCCTTCTCTGGCTGACCTTGCTGCTGAGACCTGTGAGCAAGGGAGCTGTTGGGAAGGGCAAGAGACAAACAATTACAAGTTTATGTGCCTAATCTTACTGGCAGGCAATATCCTGGAGAATTAATGAGATGTGAGATCACAAAACATCTGGAGAAAGATCAACTGACAAAACCTACTAGTTCTGATTCCTAAGGAATAAATTGTGTCTGACAAACCTGGAGATGGAGAAGAGCAGTAAAACGAGACATTGGATTGGCACTTTGAAAAGACTTGGAGAGGAATTGTGGCACTGATGCTATGTATAAAGATTTGAAAGTAAAGCTGTAGAAATGACTTTAATAGCCATGCTCAGATAGGATGACAGGCACTTGGTCTGGAGAGCTCTTTATGCGCAGTCTTTAATTAACATTTAATTAAATTAAAACTTTAATTCATCTTTAATACACTGCTGATCTGTACTCAGTGAGATGCTCTGTGCTCTGATCACTTCACTTGATCTATAATATTTCTAAGAGGGCAATATAAGAAAAGTAGCAAGACAGAATGGAGACAATACGATCTTAATTCTTTAGCTGAATACAGCTCTTCATGGATAGGGGCTTTTTGTTATTACCTGATCTTCAGAACAGACTACTTTCTCCACCTGTGTCAGGATCTTAAAAAGTGATTATTCCTTGTGTTCCAAACAATAACAAAATCTTCTGTGTGTATCTGTGTCTCAGAAGAGATATAACCTCATGTAACCCACAAACTTCCAGCCAGTGAGAAAGTTATATAGCTGAGGAGATTGTTCTGCTTGTATACAGTATCAGATAATAAA
The DNA here is from genome assembly GCA_013399455.1 of Anthoscopus minutus. Lineage (NCBI taxonomy): Eukaryota > Metazoa > Chordata > Aves > Passeriformes > Paridae > Anthoscopus > Anthoscopus minutus. The sequence continues at coordinate 92,603 of VWYI01028390.1, forward strand.
TTGCTGTTCTGCAACTGGAAACAATTTAATATTGATGATCCATGTGTGTATGTTTGCAACAGGGCTGAAATTAACATTAAGTTATTCATTAATTTGGATAAGTAGCTGATACTGTACTAGAGGGGATTAACCCTAACCACCTACCTGCTATTTTATCTTCCTGGAAGAGGCTGTGGGAGATTTTCTTCAGTGTCCAGGAACCTACAGCGCAGTTCAGCTCTGCCTGTTTATCGTGGGCTGTAATTTATTAAATGTTTCGATACCTATTGAGTATCTGCTGTGCATGTAAATGTGTTGACGTGATCTGGTTCATCTTGTAGCAGTTTGTGGGGGATTAGTATGCCGTGTGCAGAGTGCTGAGTTCTATATGCAAAGTGAATATAGAACTCCTATATGGAGTTCTAACGTAGGAACTGAAGAAATGATCTGTTTAGTACTGTAAGGAAGCAGTATCATCCTGGAGGTTTTCACAGCCGTATTCCTAATGTTCATTCCCTAATCTTATACTGGTGACTTCTTTCTCCAGCTAGCACATGATTTTGAGCAAGTCTTGCTGTAAGCCTGAAGTCAGTGCAGGTTGTTCATGAATAGTGGCAAATGTGTATCTGCTTTCTAATTTCCTCATTGGCAGACATTTGGGAGCCTGAGCTGACTCTCACCAGAAACTCTTTCATCCCAACTGTGGCACTAAATCAATAAAGTACTTGAGCATATATTTAGCTGCAGGTATGTGCCTCAGCCCTGTAGGTTTTCACAAATTCCAAGATTTGTTTTAAACATATGTCTTTTAATTGCAGTTGCTTTCCTCAAGCAGCTTTATAAATCCTTATGTCTGAGCTTCAATTCCTCTTCCACTCCTGGAGGAGACTGGAGTTCATCTCATGCCTGCCAGTGTTATCTAGTGTTTGAGGGATGCCTCCCAGTGGAGGCATCTGAAGGCAGAGCATGATGCTATTTTTTTTTCAGCTATGAAAGATGAAGGCTTTTCTATAATGATGAAGTTTCTTCCATAAATTATAGTAAACCACTAAATTTTTTTTCTTTTTAATTTTTTTTTTCCCAGAGTAAAAAACATCTGCCTATTGCAAATGGTTAGCATAGTTTTTAACACAGGGGAAAGTTTATAATGATGATATGCAGAGATAAGAAGGCTGTGTGGTATAAAAGTTTGTCCTTAAGAAAGTCTATGTGCATCAGTGTTGGAGAAAGCAATTTCTCATATGTGCCTCAGATGGGTGGTGTTTGAGGATGAATGGATTTCCCCAAATGATCAAGAGCCGATGTTTCAAAGTATTTCCTTATCTTTGGATAGACAAGGATGTAAATTCAAAAGTACTGGCAGTGGTTGTTCTGAAATCCTTACAGCTATTGCAGACAAACAGCAGAAACTGGTCAATGGGACTATCACTCAGGGAAGAGTGTAATTTGGGAAGATTGTTTCAGGTTTTATCATCCTTTGGCTCTTCTTTTGGCAAAACCATTCACAGCAGACAAAATAGAGCTTTCATATTAGAGCTGTTTATTAGGTGTCAGATCTGACCCTGTGCAGGCCAATCCCACAAAAGGTTCTTCCCAGTGACCCTGGCTGGACAATGATTCAGTGAGATGTCACATGTGCACCCAAACACAGCCCTTAATTGTGCTGACTCTGCATCTATGGCACAATACCATTTCAAAAGCCCTCATTCCTCCATTTTTGTTGGATTTATTCCTGGTTAAACTTCTGCTTCTCCTTTTATCTCCTCATTATTTTTTTTTTTTCTTATGAGGACAATGGATGTCATTTTGTATTACCATTACAATTTCTCTCAAAAAGGCAGAAATGTCTTTTCTTCTTTATACTGCAGGAAACCAACATAGCTATACAGGCCCAGAGCCAAAATAATCATATGCTGATAAATAGAGAACAAAACTCCAATCTGGATTTTTTCCCCAAGTGGGAAAAGTTCCAGCAAACAAGGGTAGGCAAAGAACGTGTGAAGAATTCTAAGCGGGAAGTTCTAGCAGACTGTTCAGTAATGTTCTGTAATGTTAAATACATAAGATATTAACATAAATTTTCTTTGGAAGTTATATGCCAGTGCCAATTATTTTTAATATGGATCTAATAAGTTATGAATTTATTAGAAATTTAAAACATTTTATAGCTTTTAAATGAAAACATAGTGAAATAAATTTTCTCTCTGCTTTTATATTTAAGAATTATTTTTGTTAAATGCAAAAAGCAAGATTTCTGCATAAGCAAGGGTAACATAAAAAGAAACTCTAACAGCTGGAGTCCTTTGACTTTACAGATGAGGGTAAATCAATGTAATTCAGCATCAATCAAAACCTGTCTCCAAATTCAGGCTTAGGCTCAATACCCACAGAACATATGTCAATACCCATAGAACATATGTCCACCTTACAGGTTCAGCACAGTGCAATTACTGATGGGCAAACTGCAAACTTTATAACAACTTGGCTCCTAAATTACTAATATGTTAAATATTGCACATATTTAACATCCACCTAATGTCCAGGAACTTCCCCATGAGATGGAGAATCTGCATGCATGGGGAGGCATCTGGTACCTACACAGGTACCAGAACAGGGGGAGCTCATTACTGGGAAGTAATTCTTGAGATATAAAAAGTAGTTTTTCCATAGAGATAAAAATATGGAAACTGCTGAAACTGCTGAATGGAGTCTCCATTTCTTGATGATCAAGGGTGAAGGAATGACTTTGTGGAAGATATTTGCTAACTAAGCACATTTTGCTGACTGTATACAGAAGTGGGTGGTTTAAATTCTGGGGGTTTTCTTGTGTTATTCTATTGTGGTGTGGTCTTGGGTTTTTTCCCTTTTTTCATGCAGGTGTTAGATGAGATGATCTAATGGTCCCTTCTGGCCCTAAGGCAAAGTGCAACCTCCACTTGACAATATTCATGGAGCTTTCTAAACCCTTTTTACCAGGCCTTTGGGGAAGGAGGTTTCTAGTAGGGAAGAATTTTATAGAGCAGGAAACTGTTTGCCAGCAGAAATATTTGCTGTTGGCAGTGGATTGTTTTGGGGAGGAGGAAAGTTTTGCCAGGATTTCCATTTGAAATGTCTTTTAAGTCTTCATTAAAGGTGCCTGTGGCAATACTCAGGCATGTCTTTGTATATTTTTCCCTAGAAAAAATAGGTTTTTTTCAAGATGGAGAAACAAGAGTCTGCATATTATATCATGGCAAAAGTAAAATCAGTCTCACAGTTGTGTGTCTCAGAGAAAAAAATTAGGAAATATGACTAACATCTGTCTCATGTCACCTTTCTCAGAAACAATGTTTTCCAGCTTTATAAATTCATCCATCTCTTGAGCAAACTGTGGAGATTTAGAGAAGCAGGGCTGTAATTTTGTTAGCTCTGGTTTACCTAAGAGCACTGTGGGCTGCTCACTTTTGAAAAACAATGGCCACTTTAAAAAGAAACATTTATAGGAGTAGCACAATGTAATGATGTGCTTTGTGACCATGGGTAAGTGATCAAATAAACAATTTACCAACAACCAAGGTGTCTGACAGGCCATTGTACAGGTCATGCACAGCAGGCAGCCTGCTCCCTGTCTGCAAAACAACTGGGAAAAGTTCAGATGGCTTGTGGGCAGGAGCACTGACAAAACACAAGTTTTTTGCACTGTTTATTCCATCCATAATTTAGAAATGATAGTAACTGATGGGAAAACACTCTGCCTGTGACCTGCTCCCTTCAGGAGGACACTTGGAGCAGAGGCTGGTGCCAGGAGCCCATGCTGTGCCGCACAATCTGTCACGGAGCTGCATGAATAGTGCCCTTTTGTCAACCTTTTGTCCCCAGCACTACAGAGACAACTGGCTCTGCAGCTCATAGGTGCTGCCAGGTGGGTTGTCCTGTGAGGGGCCAGATGTCATTAAGGAGTGATGTACAGCAGGCACTGTGGCTTGTGGGACACACAATGGCCACAACATCCAAAGGCCATATGTAGCCATCTCATTAGTTCCTTGATTGCCTCCTGCACAGGCTGTTGGAAATGTTTAAAAGTGCAAGTTCAAAAGGGAAAGTGATGTATCATGTTTGGATTTTCTCCTTCAGTCATGCAAAGCAAACAGAGAACCTGCTGTGTTTGGAAGCCAGAATTTTTAGAGACTAAGGCATATCTTAATTGTGTCTCTGTTACGTGACTTTGCTTCACACTGAATTTCACTGCTGTCTCCCACAGTCAGAGAGTCCAAAGAAGTATTGAAGATATGCAAAGTCCTTTGTACATTTTCGACCTGAAATATTTATCTGCTTGGTTCTGTCTCAGTCCCAGCAGATATTTATCTTCTGCTAGGAATTTAAGGGAGACATCTGCAGAGTTCCTGGGATGTTCATCTTTGGATATGGCTGTGAAGAAAAACACATGACGTGGGTAATGTTTTACTCTGTTTTTTCAGTTGTATTTCTCTGTTCTCTGTTTTAAGTCAGTATTATAGGCAGAGTCACATTCAGCACCTCAGTCTGCTGAGTTTGCCTACAGCTTACTTTGACAACACTGGGAAATGTTTTGCTGTTGGTGCTCAGCAGCACATCACACTGTCCTTACTCCCTGTTTTCATCACTGGGAAATTCCCTTCTAGTCCCCTCTTTATGCTATTTACCTACGATTTCCCAGCTTCTCAGACGAGCTTGTTTCTGCCTGAACTGGGCCGCTTTTACAGCAAACACTGTGTGGAGAAAGTTTTCTGGGTAAGATTTTTAACAGAGTGAAGGACTTTGTTTTCAGAAGGATATATTCAATTGGAATTGACAACTGAAACCACTGTAGGCCATTTAAACTTCAACTTTTAAACTTGACACAAAGTGGTGCTGTTATATTTCTTACACTACAACCGAGTATCTGTAAACTGATGCAAAGGCGTCTTGAATGCTTTGGCAAACAAAGGCATCAGAAAGATTTTCTAATCTTACCTTACCATGTAATTGAAAAACTCTCAAGTGAAATGCAAGCTGGTATTTAAAAAGTTTGATTAGATATTATTATAGACAATAATTAGTAGGAATTGCATTCTATAAGAGTTCTTCTGTTTTGCTTTCACTGTCCTGCTCTCAGCTTTTTTTACTTTGGGGTGTAAAAATTAGTCTGAAAGCTTGGTTTTGGATTCCCAGCTTGACTGTTAATTTAACTGTTAATGCCCAGTTCAGTTTTTTCCTGAGCTTTGCTGTCTTAATAGCTCTGAGTTCAGACTCTTTGTGGTCCCTATTGCCTCACATCTAAAATCAATCAGCATAGCCCTTAATTATTCTATTTATTTTCCACAGACAGTCTTTCCAGAAGAGATCATTAATCCCTTCACCCACATTACAGTGCACTGTATTCCCTCTGTCTCCAAATGAGAATGCCTATGTAGAGTGAATTTGGGACTGGTACAGGAAAATGGTATTAGTGAAATATGGCAAATAGTTCTCTGCCTGAGGTATTAGTTCATCCTGTAGATGTTATACATGACTCTAAATTGTATTTGCAGGCTACACTGGACTGACTTTGAGAACCATCACTGTGCTGGGAACTCCTAAAAGATTTGTGTCTGACTGACTGAATGCAGTGGGGTGCCCAAATCCTGAGGTCTTGTCCATCCTTGTGTCTCCCAAGAGGGGGTGGTTGAGGTTGGAGTCATAGCCCTCATGTGCATACTGGATTTCTGTTAGGATATCCCAGGGCAGCACATTAAAATTGGCTTCAGTCTTAGTCATTTCCTGGCTGCTCTTTCCCTTTACAGGAGACGCTATCTATGCCTGTGACACAAGAATAAATACTTTAATGTAAATATTTTCCAAGTGGAGTTACTCATTATTAACACAGACAGTTCTGAAGGCAAATAAAAACATTGTGTGTCAGCAAAAACATTATTATTAAGGAATTCAGATTTCAAACCACACCATGATTCATAGAGCACCTGACTGACTTTTCTTTCCTCTTGCTTCTTCTTTTTTACTCTTCACTAAATATGAGAATATCTTATGGGACATGAGGTTTTTCAGAAGTGTGCGGTGTTGGTATCTGATAAATTAGAAGAAGGAAGGAAGGAAGATGGTATGGGTAATATGGGTCTGGAGAAATTTTGTGGAGAAATGAGGTAGTTAAATTATTTTTCATTAAATTCTGAATTTCCCTCTAGTTTCCCCTCCGTTTTTCACAGTGTACTGAGAAACATTCTTGCAGGGACAATTAGGGTTTTGGTACAGGTCTGAACTTCACTACCAGAGGGATAGAACAGGATGCCTGTTTAGTTACTGTTCCACTAAACTGACTGCAAAGTGTACTTCTGATTTTTAATTTTTTTCTTCTTTAAGAAAACTTGACATGGAATCACATCAATTTAGTAGTAGATTTTTACACTCTTTGCAATCATCTTTTGAAAGAAGAGAGGATGAAAGATATGTAATTAATAGCAAATAATTGAGCTTATTATATTTTAAGTAACTCAGTTTTGGTTGGTTTAGCTGTTTTTCTTTCATGTTTCATCAAATAAGTCTGCTGTGCTCTGTACCTTCTTTCCTCAGGTCTCTTAAATCACATCTGAACCTCTTTTATGAGGCCTAAGGGAAAGTCGAAGGTTATGTTCCTTACTTTCTTTTGTAAATATGTTACAGTCCATTTCATGTAGAATCTGGCTCTTTTCACAGCTGCTTGTTGAGTCAGTTGTAAAGGCTCTGCTGTGATTTAAATCACTTAATAACCTGTCTTTTTTTGATTTTTTTTTCAAATATGGAGAAAACTAGAATTAATGTAGTTGAAGATTTTAAAAAGTACACCCTGGAATTCCAGAAGTATGTTATATTTCCTTTGAAGATCTAATATGCGCAAAATGAAAAAAAAAGTCTTCATCCTAATCCACATTTTAAAAAAAATTACTACATATTCAGTCTTAAGTAATACTCAGAGCAAATAATTCTTTCACTGCTTAATTTATATAAAAAATATACCAAGTTTTACCAGATTCTTTTCCAACTGAAATGAAGCAAGAGGACAGGAATGCATATTAAGATGAATGACACTTATTTCAGAGGAATGGATGAGTGATGCACTTTTCATTGTCCAAAACTCATGTTCTAATCTCTGGGAGGTGATTCTATTCTCTGTGCTCCCTCAGAACTAATCAGTAAATCAGCTATCAGAACTTGAGACACATACATTTATCATCTTGATTTTAGTGCACATTTCATAATTTGAGGAAGTCAGGGGTTTTGTTTTCTTCTGCTTTTTAGTAAAAATAATAATTTCCACAGATTTCACAGGCTCTGTCAATATGAATACAAGAATTTTGTTTACAGAACTGTGTTACAACATGTTGCTTGAAATCAAGTGGGTAATGAACTCAATAGAAGGAAATGATACCAGTCCATTTAATGGGAGTAGCCCTGGTGACACCCCTGCATTTACTTGGGGCTGCTTTCCTTCCATCAGAAGTGCACTGCAACACTTGCTCTTTTCTCAGTTAGTCACAATTACTTTTAAGGCCTTTGGCTTTTGAGCCCAGTTCACAGATTAGAGAAACAACTACATTTCCCAGGCACAAATATAAAAATTTAGTACTTTTGCTGTTTGTAAAAGAGAAGAAAAGGAACACTGAAATCACCATGGTCTTGTGTGTGAGGAACTTACCAGTGTTTGTGGGAATGATCTCAGCTTTGCATGTTTTGCTGGCTTTATCTTTGAAGCTCAAATCAGGATCCTATTTTATCTGTAGCTGAAGCTGACAGCTGGGAAAGGAAGATAAAAACCTTTGGGGTTTTGGCCCATCATTAACTGCTTTATAGTGAAAACTTTTAAGTGTCTGAGCTTAAAATTGTAATGTGCATCCTCCAGCAGTACATGTTTGTTCTTGATTCTATGATCTCTCATTTTCTTGCCAGAGGGCTAGGTGGATTTTCTCTGCTATGGAAATATGACTAAACTTGGCCTGAAACTTAACAAATTGTACACTCTTTGCTTATAACTATTAAACCACAGGTTAGCAGATCTATTTTTAAATCAGCAGCAACCCTGAGCCCTGAAACTCTTCTTTCTGCATTAGACATGAATACAGGTGATAGAGCAGAAGGAGCAGAACTCTTCATCATGCAACTGATCTGAGCACTCTGTTGTTTCTCCTGTTCATCCATCAAAGCTCTAGCTTCCACTCAGGTCTCTGGTTTTTGCTACAGCAATTTTCCAGTGCTCCAAGATCCTTTTGTATAAAAAAATTGCTAGTTCTATCTCCACTCCCAAATCAACTTTACTGTTCTATGACTTGGTAAGCTTTTCTGGTTTATTTTTTTTTTTTTCTATGAAATGACACAAATACCACAAATATGCACTATTTTGTTCTTGTACAGACAGAATAAATAGGAATTATGACAGACAGAAACCCTACCACAACACAAAATGGAAACAGCTCAGACAATCTGGAAATCCTCAATGTGCTGTAAAGCTGAAGCATCCATTCTACAGTGATTTGTAGTGCTGTGGTCGCTCTGATCATTGACCAAATGAATCCATCCTCCTATTATATTTTCCATCCAATGTGTGCCTCTTCCATATAAAAAGGTTGCTGAATCTCTGTAAATTCTTATTCTGCACCTTCAGACTACTACTTTGATGCTGCAGACAAAAAGTGTTGCTATCTTCTTGGATGAATATGACTCCTTATTCCCCTACAGCATGCCCAGTCAACTTCCATCTGGAGATTTTTAATTGGGAAGAAGGAAGTGTCAAATCTTTCCTTTTAATTGCAACATGACAGTAGAATAAAAATAGCATATCAAAAGCATTTTATCTGCTAGGGTTGTTAAGGCTTATCATCCTCATTTTCAGCTGCCTTTTGAGTCATGAAAAGCAGAACCTGTACAATTTTTTTTTAGAAGAAAAGTAATAACCAGAACATGGTGATGATAGCTCAGGAAAGAAGCCATGTGATGCCATTGAGGCCCTATGCAGTCCTGTGCCCAATTACTGTGGGGGCTGAGTCCAAAGAATAGTGGGAGAAGAAGAGAACAATGAAATGCTCCCCACGTGCTCCTGTGGTATAGACAAGTCAATCCATCATGAGTGCACAGCCTAGCATCTGGGAGATCCAGATGATACACACTGGAGTTTTCCTGTATCAGCAGTAGTGTCTCCATTGTTGCCTTTTAAAAGCGCTTTTCTAGCGAGGCCTAGGGCATGATTGAAATGCTTGTTATTGCAATTGCTCTGCCTCAATCAATCTTCACATGTGATACAAGGCCAACCTGGGCTCAGGCTCTTTATCTGCCCCTTGTGCTTGCAGTTTTTAAGAATACACTTACCAACCTAAGCGCTAAAATTTTCTTTTATGTGAACTGTATGCATGGACCTCATAGTGAAGAGAACACCTTTTAATTGTGATTCTAATTGCTCAGAGCAAAAATATTTGTCTTAACTGACTAGTTCCCAGACAAACCTTCATATTGCTGTGTTTATGGTTTGGTTTTTCTAATGGACATTCCTGTGGATTATTTTGCAAGCCACCTCATGGGTGTGTTGAGAATCCAAGCATCCTTGCAAACAGTTACTGCAGATGTATAGCTATAATTCAGGTGAATCATCATTCCCCTTGTAAAAGTTTTACAGCAAAATATTTGGCTAAATGCAAATGGGAGAGGTCTATTTAGGGATCAGATTAAAAGCAACCTAGGTTTGTCATGCAAGGAAGAAAATTGCCTTAGACAGGCAGTTTATTTAGATTCAATAATTCCACAGCAGGGCAGTATGTTTAAAAGTTAGTTGCTGGTCTACTGTCAGATTCTCAGGGTCTGATTCACTGTCAGTGTGTTATCGACACAAGACCCTCATGCAGTTTCTGGAGTGGAAAGCTGGTGTAAGCAATCATTTACAGGAACACTCTGCTGCAAGTGCAGAAGGGTTAACGTGACCTCAACACACATGGTGCTGACCTGGGTAGCTGGAGGATCCATTGACTCAGAGCATCACTGCTGGGGCTCTGCAAGCTCTGGCTATAAACAAATACCACATTTGTTCCTGCAGATGTCCAGCTGTCCTTTCTCAGTCCTGCACCATGAATATGCTTAAAAGTGCTTTGTCATCAGGAGATGCTTTAAGTAATCCATTATATTATTTTGAACTTCGATAAAGCCCATCTGTGGGCTGTGTGGTCAAGAAGCATGGGCCAAAAGCTGTGCTGGCACAAATCAGATTTGATCTGGTGAATGCTTATTGTTATCCTGGAAATAAAAACAGAAGAGCAAATTCAGCTGCCCACACTATAGCACCTAAGGGCCTCAGAAAATGGAGGCGTAATGTGAAGAAGGAAAAAATACCTTCAACCTGAATTTCAGGTCAGATAAACTGAAATGCCAAACTTACTACTTCTTCCCAGACTGGCTGTTTTATTCTCATTCCTTTTTTGGCAGTAATTTTGCCTTTTTCTTCCTGTTTGCTGGTTCATTGACCAAAATGCTCTTGTTCTGGTTGGAGTGTTTATATATGCTCATGTTCACTAATGTGAGTAATTGTAAATAGCACTATCCTACAGATATCTGTTTGTTCAGAATTCAACCACAATTATTTAGTGCAGGACAACTGACCTTATCCCTCTCTGCTGTGCTCAGAGAGCTTCAGTGGCTTTTGGAGGAAAAGTGAAGCAATTGGCAGATCTTACAGAGCTTTATGACCTGCCTTAATTTTGTGTCCTAAGAAAATTTGAATCTGTTTACTAGTCATGCTGCAACTCTTTGTCTCACTCTTTTCCATGTCCCTATAAACAAAATTATTCTAAAAATCACCAATGCTCAGGAAAATTTAGTACAGCAGTGTGTCTAGAATAGATTTTTAAAAGACTCTCTCAAGTAATAATACAATGTTCAGCTTCTGAAAGTGTTTCCAGCAGAGGATTTCATAGCTAAGTTCCTTGCTTCTTTCTACCACAGTCCTTTCAGGAGAAAGTTATCCCATTTTGCAGAGCAAGGAACTGAGAGAAGAGACAATGACAGTAATTCTGTGCTGACTGGCAGATCTCTGGTCTCTCATTTCTACCTCATGGCTCTGCCTTTGTAAGCTGGGTTTTCCTTCTGCATCATCCTGGAACCCAAACCAACTGCTGCATGGTGACTGCTGAGGGCACAAATCCTCTGCACAGAGCTCCAGTCACTGGCACTTCTGCAACACCTGGTACAGCCAGTCAGAGTTTGTCAGCCAAGCCTAAGGCCACCTCTTACTCCACAGTTTTAGTTCATGTTTTAACACAGTTTGATTAACTTTCAAATGGAGTTTTTCACCTTGTCTTAGACCCTTCTTTAGCCCAAGGGAATAATTTTATAACAGCCCTAAAGCAGATGTAAAATAATCAATTCTCAATATTAATGCAGCCCAGCCTTCTTGGTTATATTCTCTTGCCAAAACCCTTGGCCCATGGACGCTTTTACCTGGTGAGGGCTCTGAGCAGGCACACTGCCCTTCCCTTGCCCTCCTGCAGTGGAGGGGGTGGGCAGCAGAGACATCCAGTTCACCCCAGCTGGCTGTGGGGATCTCTGTGGTACGACCCCCGCTGTTGGGGTGCGTGTTTGCTGCTGGCTGTGTGCTACCATAGAAAATACTGATGGGTGGCACCTTTCCTTAGCACACTTGAGCTGCTCTTTAGAAGACACAGAGGAGGAGGTTGCTTCCTCTGGGAGCTTTCTGTGTAAGGCTTTCAGAGTACTTTTATTGCCAAGCAATAAAAGAGATGGAGGCACAAATCAGAATAGAAATAGGCAGAAAGAGTTCTAGAGAACCTTGAATCAGTGTTTCACGTTCAAGAGAGACTGAAGTTCAGTGTGTGGCTTCATGTCCTGGTTTCAGCACATGCTTCTGGTTTGTTTGTTTTCTTTTTCTTTTTTCTTTTCACTCTCTTCCTATGCATCTTACTGGGCACTGAGGACCATCTCAGAGATCTCATACCAGACATAAAGCGACCACCACTGAGTTTATACAGAGCTCATTAACGTGGTGCCTTCTTGGATGCACTGCTTTCTATACCTACAGATAGTAAGTGGTGAGTACTGCCACAAAGAAAACCAGATGTTGACCAAGAAGGTTATGTAACTTGCCCAAGGGCACACTTTGAAGTGGCTGGTTCCATGCAGGTGGATTTTTGTGGTGAACCACCGAAAGCAGTTCAGTTTAGCAGGAACAGAATCACCTATACAATCTTTTAGCAGTAAGCTACAAAAACCAAATTTTCTATACTAAGCACGATAAACTTTGACTGCTTTGTTTCAAGGGATTAGAAATTAGTTCAGATTGAAATGGGAAGAGTTAGAAACAGCACAAATTCCCTACTGTCACTGTATTTCTCATTTGCTGTACTGAGAATCTTCAGTTGTGTAATCATGAAGACAATTTTAGACTCTTTTATACTTGAGAATACAGCAAGTTATGTTTTACCTGTCTGTCTCTGGAGAAAAAAAGCTTTAATTAAGTCTTTAATTATGTCCCATCTATACAGTACCTAAAAGCATCACGAGAACATGTCATTTACTATATTCCTGCCTTCTGGGAAGGTTTAGGTGCTGAGTCCTCTAATACTGTATAAAGTTCCAATTGCTGTTATTAAATGAATATTTGAAACAAGTTCATTAATATATGCATTGTTACAATAATTGCTAAGTAGTGGTGAAAACCTGAGTGAATAAAGTATGATCTGGAACTTTCTTCCATCAGAGGAAAATATTAAAATTCTGTGTTCATAGAGAAATTTTCCAGCACTAGTGGTCCAGCACTGATGATCTGTTGGTATGGTGGGTGTCCTGGATGAGAACCTTATTTCACAAAAATTAGTATTTTACCAGTGTCACTGGTAACACTATACATTACCATTCTGTGCTGTTCCAAGACATAGTTTAATTAGAAACCACCTGCTCTTTTCAGGTTGTCTTATCTTAATTAAGCTAATGAGAATGTCATATCTTCTGGTATTTGTAGAAAATAATGTCCTTGAAATGAACTTTCAGGCATTATTTTGTTACAAGCTGGGAGTGCTTGTGAAGAAGAGATTATTAGAAATGTGCATAAGCAAAACATTCAGTTTTGTAGAGTTCCTTGATATCCTGTGCCAAGTATCCATTAGTCTTCCTCAACCTAACTGCTAACTTAATAGAAATTTAAGCTAATTAAATTACTATAAAAGTAATAAGAATGAACTGTCATGGACTTCCCTGTGTCTCTCCCAACTTTTGTAAATAACTTAATTCTCAGTGAAAAGTCCTAGAACAGCAGTAGGTGCTTTAAATATTTTAAATATTTACAATATGTTTTCCACAAGAGGAGAGTGATACATTGATGCCTTTTAAAAATGTAGAGTTTTCCTATAGTTCTTTTATATTACTTTTCAAGTTGTCACAGCTTGACATGTGAATCTGTTTGGTTAAATGGTAAACCAGCTTGCAGCAACTGAAAATGACATTTTTCTTTATGCATCAAAGTAAATATTGTTCACTTCAAGATGACACATCTCCAGGCAGCAGACTGACTCCCCAGAAGGTGAATGTGCATCCACGCAGGATGCATAATTTGGATTGTTTTTACTCCACCCCTGTTTACTTTTGCCCTCCAGTCAGATATGTTGTCCAGACCTGTTTGCAGTCAGTTGCATTATCCCACAGCCTTTGGTGTCCTTCTGCCTTGAAAACTTGAACTCTGAGGCCATGCAAAGGAATTGTCTGGAGTTTTTCGTATCAACCAGGTTTAGTCTTATTCTCCTCTTCATGAACAGCTCACTGCCTTCTCTGACTGCAGTGATTTGCAAAAAAAAAGATTCCATCAATTCTGCATTCAAACTTACATTTAAAATATCTTTTCCCTTTTCAAGTGAAATGAGGCAACGAGAAAGTCATAGTATTTTGAGGGGAAAATGTGAGAAGTTGCGGTAAGAAGCCCAGGGACACAAATACTACGATAAGCTTCTAAATTTATCTTCAGGCTGAATAATATGACTTTATACCCAGCCAGTTTTGCTGATAGTATGGATTTAACCTTGGACACAAACTAATTGTTATTTTTTGAAATTTTTTTTCCATATATAGCACTGAAGCCTACTTAGAAGAATGTAGTAGCGCTGGAAATACTTTATCGCAGGAGTGTGTGTAGCAGATAACAGACCAACAATTCATGCAGCTTATCTTTAGGGAACTGATCTATCAAAGGATGTCTGTCCTGTCAGCTCCTGGTATTCCCTAACATTCCCTGTGTTCCAGTTCCAATATCAGAGATTTTGTTCCTTCAAGGGAGTCACAGATAGATAGCATTTGAACTCCCAACTGACCGATGACTTGGAAGCATTTCTCAGAGTGCTGCTTACTGCAAAGGAGGGGGTTGGTTTCTATCATCTCCAAACCCCTTGCAGGTGCTCTAAAGAAGGTGAAGTGTTAATGCACAGGGAAAGTGCATAGAATGGGTGACTTCCTCACCCATTCTACTACTGCACAGCATCAAGGTCTTGTAATCAGGTCACCACAATGCAAAAAGAATAAAGTATCTTTTGTATAAATTCTTTTGTTTACCAGGCCTCAACTTTGCTGTTCAGAAGCATAAGACACATTAATACCTGGTCATGATTTTGTTAAGTCCTGCTTCCACTGGGGATATGTCAGCATGGATAAGTAGTGCAATGCAGCTGGAGTGGTGCAGTGGAGTAAAATCCTGCCAGGGAACTGGCAGCCATGCCATGAGTTTCAGATTTCGTACAGTCTTCATGAAGATATACCCTATGTGTATGTAGGCCTGAATGAGATGTACTTGCCTGAAGGAAGAGAGCAAGGGATGCAGAACCAGATTTCAAAAGAAAGTCAGAGAAAGAAATGTGTTTTAATAAATATATATCCCTTCCCATACACCATAGCATGGAGGGAGTTGTGCATGTGCTGTGACACCTTTTGGGTGATACTTAAGAAAGTATTACAGGTCAGTGGAGCTTAACTCTGCTGTAATCCTACACTTGAATGTGCAGATTTGGAAATCTTGAAATGTTCAGAAGGCAGATGCAGAGGTAGAAAATGGTGTAAAATGTACAGAGATAATCCCACTTTGTGAGCACAAAGGCTGCAATTTGTTTTCTGCTTTCCTTCTGCCTGCCTATTTCAGTTAGGACCAGGGTAAGCATGATCATCTAATTATTTGCCTTCAGAGTGTTTCACATGGGCAGCCTCTGGATTATAGAAAAATAACGGAGTGACCAATGTTCTAACCAAGTTTTCAAAAGGTTTCAATATGCTTAATTTTAGTACTTCTGCTTCCTAGTTTCTGGCATACAGGCTAGGTGACATATTTTTCCTGGAGTCCTCTTCAGAGACATCATTTTTGTCATTTCTCATATGTTTCACTAGGACTCTGCTGGGCTGCTGTTTTAATAAATCCTACATGCTTGTGTTCTCATCCCCCTCACCTCCTTTATTTTCAGCCAGGTATCAGTTACACTAATAGCCTTATATATCTCCTGAAGGTTGTTCTGTTCGACTGGAATCTGCTTCACTGATGCATAGAATTTGCATAAGAGCACACCAGCTTTTCATTCACTGTGGGGTGTCCCTTTGCCACAGTTAATTTTTGCTTGTGTATATGACTGTAATGTATTTTTTTTTCCCTCTTGTCCAACTGAATGCCAATAGCAGTTAGGGGAGGAAGGCAGCAAAGAATTTCCATTAGGCATGGTGGAAGTATTCTTTACTGCTTGATACTTCTGCATTTGAAGGATTGAATATCTTTCCTTTGATTGCACCCATATTTCTCTCTCTGTCTTTTATTTTTAATAGTTTCTGAAATTTCAAATAAATGTTTTTCCTTTACCCTGTGCTTAGGGCTATTAACTGTCTCAATAGTAAACTTTTCTTACGCTTAAGTTTTGTCAGTCCAAGGGTTTTCTTGCAGAACTGCTACCAGAAAATTAGTTTAGTGTACAGCTTTTCTGAGGCTTATTGTTGCTGTGACTCGAATCTCAGATAAAGCTTGAAAATAAATCAGTCTCCCCCTTTAGAAAATCACACCAGTACTGTTTCTTTGGGAACATTTGCCAGTGTCTCACATTTAAATAATGGTGAAGATAGATATTGAAGCTAAATAATGGCCAATTGTCTAAGTGTCCTGTAAGAGTCAAGGACACATCAGGGCTTCATGGCTGTCACCACACAGTCCCTGACAACGCAGGGGATTCCCAGAGTGACAGCATGAATAGTGTGCTGACCTTTCTCTTCCCAAGTTTGCTGCTTGCCCCTCAGCACAGGCAGGAGGACAGGAGCTGGCTTTTATGCCTGTTGTCATTTGCCTTCCTGTCTGGAGCTCCTCTTCATCCATCACACCATTCTTATTGATACTCTGGATATTCTCACCCCAGTCCTTCTATCAAGAAGGGTCTATGTTTTTTTTAAACAAACATATAAAGTCATGTGGGCAAAACTGTGAAGTTTTCAATGATGCATGAGTAAGGATTCAAATACAATGTATTTTATTTGCTTGTAATGATATAGGATTTTCTTTTCATTTAAAGCTGAGGTCACAGATAGTTCTGCAATTCCTCTTTTCTTCTTCTGTCCATGTCACCTTTTGAACTCAACTGGAGTTTTGTCATCTGTTTTCATAGGCTACAGATGAGACAAAGGTATCCAGCTCTCTAATCTTCTTTTTCTGCTTGGATGAGGGTGAAAGAATTTTGGATTTAAGCCCCACTTCTGTTTCCTTTGGCTTTCAGAGATCTAAGATTCTTCTTTGTGCTTTTCAGCTGTTAACCTGAGTCAGCTCTGATCTGAGTTTTGGCCACAAGTGTCTCCTCATGGGACAATTATAAATGAGGAAGGCATGGAGGAGCTGGGTCCTGTCACAGGCTGCTCATAGGCATTGTGTCTTCAAAAGGAAGAAAGCAAGAATATTTCTGTATGTCATGAATATATTTGAGGGTGAAATACATTGAGTGTGGTACACTGGGTTACTGTAATAATGCAGAGTCTGGAGAGCTGTTTGGCCCTCTCTCAGCGAAATATAATTGGGTGGTTGAAATACAACAAATTATTTAACTTCTCATGTTTTATCATATGCTTTGGCAATTTCTGTATGTTTTCAGGGCTTTTAAAAGTATTTTGTCCAGTAAGTTCCCTTAAGAACTCAGTACACTGAGAGTTTTCACTTCTTGGGAATATAAACCAGTTAACTATGGAAATTTCCAGAGCTGGATGGAGTCAAGTTATTAAAATATGCGGCTCTTCTATGGTATAATGGTCTCTCTCTGTGGCATTAATCCTTCTCCTTTTCATACAATGCAATTGAAATGCTGCTTTTCTCTGTAGGCAGCAAGTATTGTCATAACTTCACTTCAGGAACTATTCACCTTTTAAATGGAGAAAACAGTTCTCATTGTACTTCAGCTAGAGAATAATCCCTTTTCTTTTGCTCCTTCATCCTGATGATAAGTGAACTCTCAAGCAGTTACAATTTCACAGGAGCTTTCATGGATTGCAGAGCTCTGGGTTTTTCAGATACCACGCGTTCAATCAGCACCACTTGGAATGTCTCCCTGTTTTTGAATCTGACCTGTTAATGTCACTTCACTCAGCCTAAATGTTGCATTTTACAGTGGGAATTCTTGTGGCTCTCCCCTTAATGTCTTATTCTTTTTTTCTGAGCAGCTGTTGGTAGCTCTCCCTACTGCTGTCAACTCTTAAACCTCTGCATTACAAACTGCAGGCCTGGGTGAACGTACTACATTAAATCAAGGGCTGCAAAGTTGGCTTGCAATACACATTGGGAGCCCAAAAATAAAGAGAAATGGAAAACGGAGCCATTCCTAATGTCATGTCCTTACTTTACTAAGTATAAACTTAGTTTATACTTTGATCCATGAATAACTAGCACATTAGAAGCTTTTAAAATAATATTATACACAAAAATCCAGCTGGTGACATTCTTGCTGTGCTGCAAATGTAGAAACAATAATTCCAGTGTTAGGGCCACAGTGCTGATACATCAGATAGAGAAACAGCACAAGAAAGGCCCCTCTGGAAAGACAGGGATGTTTGAAAACTAATGCTGAGTGCTGTAAACCTGAGACCACTGCCTAAATGCACCGGTTGATAATCCACTCTAGTCCCAGTAAAGCAAAAACATAGCAGAGAATTATTAATTACATCACCACACCTATATAATAGAGTTCACTGTAGTTATGTAGGAATTGAGGGTATTCAAGCAGTTTCTTTTGATGAAGTAATCGGGCTGCTTCTGGGGTCTGTTTCAGCTGCTAGGGGCGTGCTTCAAATGTAAATGACTGCCAAATGGATTCCTTCTAAATTCCAGCCAATTAAAATACATTTAAAGTGCAGCTGGTGGAGAGCAAAAGGCTTATAATTGTATAAGAAATGTTTGAGCATGAAACAAATCCCTGAAGTTTAGTGAACAGTGATTATTAAATACTGTATCTCTGGAGAAGTAGAGCAAGCAAACAAAAGAGCCTTCCGAAACTGCAGTCAGAGGCAAAGATGACACTTTTAGCACCACCTTAAAAGAGACAAAGCAGGGAGTGTGTTTGTTAGGGTGTCAGTTTTCCACCCTTGGCTCTTTAAACCATGCAAGTTTGGCAGCTTGCCCTATGTGGTGCTGCATACAAATATTGACAGAACAGTGTGGTATTTGTTAAACCCCTTCTTGGGAAGCAAGTGATTGAAACTCTGAAGGAAGATCTGAGAACCTCAGACATTATATTTTTTCTCAGTAGCACTATAATATTTACAGAATGAAACAGAAAATAGTGAATGGGGTGTAATGAATGACCTTCCTTTTCTGCTTTGCCTTGTAAGTAAGGACAGATTTTTTTGTTTAATGCTTTAAATGTTTTTATAAAAGAGGTTTACAGCTAGTAGCACTGAAAGATGCCATTAACACTTTTGATTTAACCTCATGTTTTGGGAAAAATCTTGGCTGATAGAACAGACCATGTAAATAGGTGAAAGGCTTTGCCCAGGAAGTTGCTGTGTGCAGCCACTGTGGATAATGTGTCCTATAGATGCAGAAACCTTACAGACTTTTTAATTCACATCTGTATTTGAATGTTGGCGCTTTCCAGACATTTTATTCTCGTGTCTGCATCTGCCTAGAAGTGAGATTTCCAAATTTGCTCTCTCTACTATGTCTTAGTAAAATTTAATCTTAACCTGTTCAGGAGATCATTGTACTGATATTTGAAATGGAAACAAAGTTTTTATAGGCAGTTCAGAGAGGTTTTTTTCTGTGCAATATTTTACTGGAGGGTACTGGTTTTAGACTTTTGGTTTAAAAGAAATCACTGAAATCAGGTGAATCAAAAGTGTTCCCTATGTTATCTCAGGTGTTTCCTAATTGAATCAGGACGTAACAAATGAAATAAAAAAAAATGTTTTCCAAAACTAAAAAGCATTGGTTTCTACCTGTGTTGTATCTTACCACACAGAATTCATATGAAATAATTTGAAATTTCTGATTTCTTCCTCTTCTAGCATATCCTAGTCAGTCAGTCCATTTTCACTTCACTTTTGTTAACTGTGAGTAAAGACTCCTGCAAAGTTTCTAGCTACAGATTGCATTGCAGCACTAGAGGTTCAGGTAAATGTGCCTTGTTAATGTGAAAGCAGCACAGAGCATGTGCCCAAGAGAGGCTCATAAGAAATAAACTTATCGTCAAAATAAATGTCAATTCAATTATAAAGTCAAGTTTTAAAGACATTTGTCATGAAATATAAAACCCAGTACACATATACTTTGAAAATAACTGTAATGCAGTTAAAATATTCAAGGGAATCAACATGAAAAATCTCTGAGATGAAGGGTTAGTTTTCTTTTTGAAATACCCTTATTGGTTGACAATCATTACAGAGGACAACCTATTGAATAGAGTGAAAATACTTTGTTTGGGTAAGCCCAGCTGATCCCCAGTCACTGTTGTAAAATTAGGGTCAATGTTAATAGCAATAGGTATGATGCAAATAAACAAGTCTGTGTTTTTGTGAAATGCACAATATACATAAAATAAGTTTTAGCAGCATTAAAGGTTTGGTTCAAGCCCCCAGCAATAAGGGTACAGGAGGGTGCAAACAACAGTTAACTGATTGTAAGACATATTGATTTATTAGTTTTGATATCTATGGATAAACAGTGCAACATAAATAATTTATTACTACTGAAAAACAACCCCCTTTCTAAAGTTGCAAAATGAGGAAGCTGATGACTAAATGTAGACTCACTGAAAATCCAACTCAAGGTTTTGTTTTTCTAATGGAATCTCAGGGCTAACAAAACTTGTTTCAAAATAAGCCTCTGTCTAAAACAGGCTTGACTAAATATAAATCAAAGATGAATCTAGGTCCTCCTGCATAATAACATTTTTCATGTCATTTACTTTTGCTTTATGCATATATGCAATGATGGATGTATCCCCTATGCCCAGTGGTTCATATGATGTATCAGTCACCTTAAAGAAAGCCAGAGAGGTGCTTAGAAAGTGGTCAAACAAACAGGTGCAGAGGATGCATTAGCCCTCTGTATTTCCTTCTTGATCTCATTGTACCAGCAGGGGGCTGGGGTTTGGATGTTTGCAAATTAGAGCCTCCCTTGCTGCACAATTAATCAGGGATTGAGTGTCTCTTCGGGGAGCTCACTGGCCTGCAGGCACTGCTGTCTGAGCTCTGGAGCTTGGGGGAGCTTAGGTGTGTGTGAGAAACCTTCCAAACTGCCCTGCACTTCAGTACAGGTGTGGATGAAACACTTTGGCAACACTTAATTTTTTAGGTGTCCCCAAGGCTAAATATCCTCTGGAAAGCTGGCTTTCTGGATTATTTCCCTGGATATTAGCCCTTAAATTCTGCTGAAACATAGGCAGGTTTCTATTGGAGTTTTCCCCAGAATGACTTGCTGAAAAGTTGTACAACTTCAGTGTGTCTCCACAGGGAAAATTACATAAGTCCAGCTGAAGGGTCGACATAATTTATAATGGCAAGCAGATGAGAAATTGCCTAGAGTTTTCCCCTGGGTGGTATTACTCAGTGATTCTGCTACAGTAAAAGCCACTACCACTTCATGCCTTTGGCAGGTCAAACTCTGAAATTTTTGGGTATCTGAATATATACCCTCCTTTATTAAAAGCCTCACATGGAGCCTGCACTGGTTATACTGCCCATAGGACTGGGGAATGGCTGTTCTCCCAGTTTCCTGAACAGTGAAGTGCCCTTTGGTTTCTACTTTAAAACATCTATTAATTTTAGGTAGGATTTACTATTCTTTCACTTAAGATTTTTCTAGTGCACTAGAGAATTCTGGAGGACAGAGCCTGGCCCCATATTTAAGGAAAGTGTTACAGCAGTGGAGGGATATCAAGCTAATTAGTGGATAAAGATGAAAGTTTGACTCAACCTGAAGCCTAGCTAGTAGCAAAATTCCTTCTAGCTGGGCAGAAAGGGGATTTTTTTCTAAATGCATGTTATTCTCCAGTAGTTGTGAGAATGGAGGCTTCTGATTTTTACATTGTGCTGCATCTCAATCCTTGATAATGCCTCATGTATGGTAAAGTACAAAGGAAGGTATTGGCCTAAGGGAGGGATGTTCTGTGTTAGCCATGGTAACTTTGAGGTTTGGTACTGGTTTCTGTGACAGGAGCTGTGACCTCTGTTTCTCTACCACTGCTCTGTCCTTCACCATTGTCCCTGGAGCTGGTCCTGAACGCCACGGTTCTCCTGGCACAGGGACAGAAATGAGCTGTTTGCAATAGGAGGCTGTGGGAGGAGTGTGTTTGCTTGGAGTACTTTCAGTGCATCTTTCACAGTTGTTTCCTAAGCTCATTATCACTCCAGAACTCCTGGTCTGTCCTCACAGGTACACAGTAGTGTAATGGGATTTGAATGCCAGCATTTTGCCTCTCAGTGGACAATGGTCTAACGGTCTTTATAGGGATTTGACAAACACCAGAACAACTTGGAACAAAATACATTTAAAAAAGCCAAAATGATGGTGGTTGTTTTCCAGATTAAACGTGAAAATCCCTGATGCAGATTACAAATAGAATTCATAATTTATACTGAAGTGGTGTGTGATAGTTTGCTCATAATCTTCTTACCTGTGAACTGAAAGCAAGTGCAACTACTGCACTGTCTTTATAGAGAAATTGCTGAAAGCAGCTAGAACAGCTGTCCTGTTTCTTTACCTTCATCAAACAGTAAACTTTACTCCTCAGTGAGGTGACCAATTCTTGTCTCATTCTTCTCTTACTGGTAATTTATGCCAAAAGTACAACTGAAGAACATTTTATGTCCCTTGCTGGTGCTATCATAAAGCCACACCACAAATTGCTCTTGCTCTTTGGACACGTCTGCTATTACAAAATAAAACCTGCTGGGAAGCAGTTCTGGGATTTTGGGGTTTGCAAGGTTTAAAAAAATGATGTCTGTACTTTTTTTGTTTGTCATTGATTTGGTTAATATTTTCTATGGATCACATGTAGGAAAGTTGGGGGACAAGTTGTGAGGACAGATAATTATTACCAAACAGAGAAGCTGTGTAATAAATGAATGAGGAAGAGAAGAAATACTCAAGTAATATAAATAGTTGCATCCTTTCACATGGCCAGTGGAAAACCTAAATGAAGGAGTACCATACCATATGTGTGTATCATGCTGAGTATAATTTTGCTAGAAATGAATTTCCAATATGAAATAGTAGAAGGTAAGAAAAATCTGAGTGTACTGCAGGAGATGTCTTGCAGGACTCTGTGAGCACCATTAAGTATTTGTGGAGCCAGTTCTTTGGTAAACTTCCTTCCTTACTCCTTGGGCTGCAGTTTTATGGCATGAGGATAACTGAAATGGTCAACAGTCAAAGAAAATGATCAATAGTCAGTGATGAAGCATAAACTTACAGCTACCCTATTGAATTATTCAAGATATGGGACTGGCTGTACTGATTCAGGTTGTCCTTCAACCCTGGGAGCTTGTAAGAGCTGAGGCAGACCTCTCTGCAGAACTTCACCACTGTGGTGAATCTGTCTCAAAAAAATATCTTTAAAGAGATAATTTTAAGCCTCACACTGTCTCCCTAGAGCCTCTGGATAAACTGACATTAACCTTCTTAGAGCTGCTGACACAGTTTGTTGGTGGCACAACAGGCAGCTCTCCAGCCTCTCACCTAAGAA
>VWYI01028391.1:11582-27187 GCA_013399455.1 Anthoscopus minutus
GTCTCTGGTTAGAAGTAAAGTTTATGGTTTTCTGTTGGATAAAGAAACAGTTCTGTGAGAACTGATCATGAAAGTATTGTTTTAAAGATATATTTTAATCCTGGGTAGGGATGAACCATTAACAGGAATTCTTTGCAGACTTGTGCAGCCTCCAAAAGCTGATTATTTCTTTCCCTTCATTCTATTCTAATTAAAGAACTTAGAAAAACCCCTTTTTGTTGTTTCTTGAACAGCTGCTCGCTGGTTGGCCCTGGTAATGGAAGCTGTTTTGTCATGGAGCAGTTGTGGCTTACAGAGTTCCTATTCTTGCCTGTTTGTTGCTGGCTCTTCTGTACAATGTTTATAGGTGTACTGAAACCAGTGTTTTTGCAGATCTGTCAGGGGCTGCATCAGGGTACCTATGTGGAAAAAGAATAGGCCCTTTTATTTTGCCCAAACCCTGATGTGTTTCTGAATTCAGCCTTACAAACAATTTTATTGGCACAAGATGAGGTGTCAGAGTGCTGCAGAATCTGTAACTGCAGATAAGGAGAGACAATTTCTTACACTGGCAAAGCTGCCAAAACCCTTTTTTTGTGAAGTTTCACCCTGTAGTTATCTTTTCATCAGGCAGCTGAGGATGTTGGATTGTAGGCGTTAAAGGCAAAAAATAAACATCAAACTCCACAATTATGTGTAGGTCTCATGTGTAGTCTGATTTAGTCCAGACCATCCCATTGAAATCACTCAACATACTTTCAGAGCCAGCTTTATTTGGCTGATAGGCTGCTAATATTTGGAAGTTCATAATCTTTAATGATAATGAAGTGAATCTGTCAGAATTTTTATCCTTTCACAAAACAAAATAATAACTATGAACTTCAGGGCTCAAGTTTAGATTGATACTAAGTGATTCTTGCCTTGGAGGGATTTTAAAAATATGCATGTGTTTACTTTTACTTTACTAACAAAATTAAAATAAAAATGCAGTAGTACAAAAAAACTCCAACAAAACCACCAACAATAAACCAACCCACTGACAGAGTCACCTGACACCTTGTTGGTCAGGATGTTGGTAGCAGTCTGATTAAATGGTGGCTGCAGTCCTCCTGGAGTGACAGATATGGCTCTGTTGAAGCAGTGATCCTGTTGAAGGATGTAGTTTTCCTCTGCAGGTCCGGTGGTGGTGTAGATGGGTCTGGTCTCTCCTCTGGTAATTCAGTAGAGAAATGCTGCATGTGGTGTTCCGAGTCTTCGATTATATCCAGGTGTAAATACTTGGCTCCTGCCTGTGGGTGGAGCATCTCACCATGGGATGATGTAATTTTGTCTGTCATGCAGTAAGACCCATTAACAGAAGATATCCCCCTGGAGGGAGGATGGGTTGTGAAAGAGATTAAGGAACACTGCCCCACACCTGGTTTTAACAGCTGGCATATTAACAGAAGATCTCTCCCAGTTATGAGGGATGGGTCATGAAAGAGATAATGAGCACTGCCCCAGATGGTAATAGAATACATACTTTTGGTTATATCTTGCATTGCAACGATAGGTTTAAATATTAGTTTAAATATTAGTCACATTACCTAGATATTGAATTAGATTGCTCTTGAAAAAATGCACTGTCTAGTTGAAACTGTTAATCGAGACATTCTCATTCTGGAGTTATAGTAGTTTGAATAAAACAAAATACTATGGAAACACATTGTTTGCAGTTACAGTGGTTTACTTTTTGAGACGATTTTTCCTTTTAATGTAATTCTTCATGGTAGTTGAGAAAAAATAGTGATGTTAGTGAGAATATTCTCATGGCTTAAGAATTACTAAATGGTATTGATATATTTTACATATTGAAGAAATGACAGGTCAATTAAAATATCTGTGTAATTTCTTCAGTTATATGCAGAATTTTAAATTTTGGGCAAGATACCAAACAAGTAGTTTGAAGGTGTTCCAGTTATATTATATTTGCTGTGACAGAATGTATTTAATTCCTTAATGCATGCAGGAAATCTCCAACCAATAATCTTTTTTAAATGCATGAAAGAAGCAGCTTTGCTTATTTCTGTGGCCTATGTCTCAGCCCAAGTGCTAAGAAAAAAGCATAAAGGTGAGGTTCTAGACAGAGATCCCCAGTCAGTAGTGACACCTGTTCTTGCACATAGTTGCTTATATTAGTCTCTCAAATTGTCTAAGTTGTGCTGTGTTACCTTTAAAGACATTTAAAACAATCTTCTAATGTTTGCTGGCTTAACTGCTGGGACACTTGTGGGCAGATGAAGCAAGAAGTGCTAATATGAGCCATTGCTCAGAATATGTAGTGTTACCTTGTACCAAAACTGATCAACTTCTCAATATTTGTGCAGTGTAGATACAACTTACCATACCAAAAAAAACCCCAAACCAAACCAAAACAAAAAAGAAGGAAAAAAAAAAGTGTGAATTTTTCTATTTTACAGCCAAAGTGTAAATTGTAAATTCATAGATTCACAGAACTGTTCTACCTTCTTCTTGTCATAGATGTATTTTTAATGTGATTATTCCAAGGTGGTTTTAATTAATAATTATGTAATCACTGAACTTTTAATAGCATTTGATTAACTCAAAGACATTATTAAACAAATTGAATTGCAGTTGTAAAGCTAGTTACAATGAAATATTACTTCAGAAGAAATTAAAATAGACATATGTGGAGGCCAAAGAACCGGCCAACAGGGAGCTTGCTGTACACCCTTGGAGAGCTTATCCATGACCCACAGACCCTGTTGTTATGGAGAGCAAAATTTCTCCCCCAGAGACCTTTGCAACACCATTTCATCTCTGGTTCTTCCGGGGATGGTTCTTCCCTTTCCTCTCCACCCTTGTGCCTGCATTGGTTACTGGTTTCTCCTGGCCCCTTGCCTTCCCTATATCTACCCCAATTTTTCCCCAGTTCTGAGAGCATCTGTGCTAGCTCCCTTCACAGAGGACTCTGCTTTAATAAAGCCTGATTTCTCTGTGCAACGCTGGACAGAGCTCTAGTCTCTCCTTCCCTGTGTCACCTGGGACAAGCAGCTGCTGAGCTGAACACTGCTCGCTGGGCTAGGAGATGGATATGCCAGTACCTCTGAAGCCGTCCTTCTCAGGATGCTTCTTTGGGAAGGTCGTGGCACTCCTACTGTCCAAGCTGCTGCAGCAGACATATATTTATGTGTTTGTATTTATGAATGGTACAGATTGCTGCTACTTCAGTGAGTAGGTCTGGGTAGCCTGGAAATCAACAAAGTTGGAATGTCAGAGGGGAAGATAACGAATCATTCAAAACTGTCTGATGATTCAATGGCTGTCTTTCCCTGACAAAGCTGGCTGATTTTTAGATCTACCTTG
Source organism: Anthoscopus minutus (assembly GCA_013399455.1). Taxonomy (NCBI): domain Eukaryota; kingdom Metazoa; phylum Chordata; class Aves; order Passeriformes; family Paridae; genus Anthoscopus; species Anthoscopus minutus. The sequence continues at coordinate 14,928 of VWYI01028391.1, forward strand.
AAAAGCTCTGTTATCTTCAATTGAATTTTTTTGTTTGTTGTGAAATTCTGCCTAGGAAGTCCACACAGTTTCTAGTAGAGATAGTTAAGTAGTCCTGAGAGGAGCTGAAGGTGGTAGTAGTTCTTCCCCTCTCCTTCAATTCCTGTGCTGCGTGAACACTGCTAAGTGGAATTTGCTCTCCAGTCTTGGAGCAGAATTATGCATTCCAAAGACCATTGGGGAATAAAAGTGTGTGTTTTAATACCTTCTAAAAATGTTGTGTTCAAGGTACAGCAGCAAAATGACCTGAACTTGAAGATACAGTGATGCATGATGTGCCTTAGATCTTGGCTGGCCCACTGTACACCTTCAGACCTCAACATTCCTCATGACTCCTGGTAAATGACATGTTGAACCAGTTTGTTCTTAGGGTAGGGGAAGGCTCTGACTAGCTGTTCTGTGTTCTGCTTTTTTCTAGCTCGGCAAGCATTGATTATCTTCCCTGCTTGTAACTTACACATTCTATTGCCTACAACTTTCACGCTGCTCTTTTGCACAAATTCGACCAGCTCATTGTACCGGTTTATTTTACTCACTAAAGTCCTTATTAAAAAAAAAAAGAGTTGTTCATTAGGATTACAAATACGAGTAGATGATACAGATGATTCTTAGTTTCCTTTTTTCTAATGCTTCATGTACCTCTGCAGAAAGGTAAGGGAGCTACTCTGATTAAAGAATATGTAGTGGATAACAAAATTTGGGGTTTTGCTTGCTTCAAAACAATGTAATGACAAAAGCATCTTTGAAGTTGTGGAATAATCTAGCTGTACTTAGTGTGCACAATACCAGTGACCATAAATGTTGAATGAATTGCGATATCTATTTTACTTGCTTGTTGGGCTATGGGACATTTCTCTTTTATCCAGTATATTAAGATGAGAAGTGTTGGTGTCAGACTAGTTCCCAAAGCTGTATGTGTAGACTGTGACCAAGAAAAACATTCTCATAATGCTCCCTAGTGCACTATTTGCTATGTATTTGCTGTCTTTTTGCTTTAAGGAGATATGAAATAATTTACTTTGCATTTGTAAGCCATTGTGTGCACTTTGCCTTCTTAAAGGCAGTAGGGTCTAAGTGGTCTAGCCTGAACCTTGCTGCTTGTGTATTCTAAACTGTGATATAGATCTTGGTAGAACTGGAATGGAACATAAAACTGGAGAAACATCCGGCAAGTAGAAAAAATGGAACAGGAGCTTTGTCACCGAAGCATGTTGGCATTTGAAATGAACCCAAATAGTGCACTTTGCTTTTGGATATGGATAAAGTTTTTTATATTAGAAACCAGCTATTCAGTTTAGTATCCATCCCTAGATAAAACACTTCCACTTCAATTAGAACAAAAGTTGTGCCTGCTTATTGGAAACGACATTCCTGGAATAGAATTTTTCCTAGCTGTCAGGAAAAGCCATAAAAGAAGCAATTGCTTTTACTTTTGTACCTATTCACACATTTTGTTTCTCTTTGATCTGCTTATCAGTGAGGTTTTAAAATACCTCTAATTCTGGGATAGAAATTCCGTATTTGTGAGAAGTTTTAAGTTGGTATGGGGAGGAGGGGGTAAAGAGATGAGAAGCAGCAGAATTTTCATCTGCTGAACAAGGTTTGGATTTCTTATTGACTGGTGAAGGAGGTCGAGGAAATGACCAGCTGCAAAAAGTACAAAAGTAAACTGCTTTTATTATTATTATTATATTGCAGAAATTGTGTGAACACTGTTATGCAGTGATTGGTTTTGAGTGGCTTTGGAAATTCAGATTTTCTTTCAGAACTCTGTAAAATGCATCAGACCATAATTATTGTCATTTCTCATTGAAAGACATTTCTACTCCCTGATTCCATTGTCTGGTTTCTGGTATCCATGCTCACCTTATGGCAGTCTGGGTAAGACTGTGTTCCCTTGTTCCTGGCAATATCCAAGTTTTACATCATATGTTGTTAGCAGGAGTGTTTTCATTCAGAGCAGGATAAATTGACCCCTGTGTACAGCTCATAAAGCCACTACGATTCTCTGGAATGAAAGGTGCTAGGTAAATGTAAGACATCAAACCCATGCCATTTTTGTAACTCATGTGTAATGGTTATTTTCTAATATATATGTTTATTGCTATATTTCTAGATGTAGCAGGTGTTAGCTTTGTTCATTTTATTTCTACATCAAAATATTGGCTCTTTTCTGTCTGTAACAGAAGGTCTCCTAAATTGGTAGAGTTTGAAACACAATCTGAATACTCTCTAGCTCAGAATACATCCAAAACTCAAGTTGTCCTCACACCAGCTAAATCAATTAACAAACTGAGAACTTGGTAGTGGCAAGATGCTGTGAGGAAGCCCTTGAGCCTATCAGGGGAATTTCTGGGCAGATGCCCTGGAAGAATCTGCCACAGGCTTCAGGAAAGCCTGTCTGTTTAAGAAGAGACAAAAAGGCTTCTCCATAGTGCTATGCAACACTAGGTAAATTTACCTCATTCCCTGTAGGTCAGTGACCTTTGCCTTGCCCCTGTGCCACCCCTGCATCCCCAGACTATTGGCTCCTGAACCCATACTTAACTGAGACACTGCAGGAAGTTGACATCTTTGTCACTGGAACCTTTGGTGGGACTTTGGAATAAACCTCAGTGGAATACTATACAGAAGACCATTCCTGTCTTTCTTCACTGACCTATCTGTGGCGACTCTGAGTTTTAGATACAGTGACTATGTGTGCCCACCCAAGAGGCTTGCTCAAGAGACTCTTTGGAGTGGTAGCAGCAAGAAAATACTAATTTTCCACACTGCTACAATGCTGTTCTTTATTTCAATTCATTCTTTGTCCATCAGTACAAGGTGGGAAATTCACTGATAAATTATCCATCTCTGTGTTAGCAGCTGAGTGGGGCAAAAGCAAGATCCTCAGGTTTTAGAGCTGTACAATTTAGTATGCAGCTAAAAGTACAGTACAGCACAGCTAGTAGTTGTAAAGATAATGAACTTAATATTTTAATAGGAGGGCTAAAAATAATCCTTATATAGTCAACATTACTCTAAATTGAATAGCTGGGGTCTATTTTGCAGGAAACACATTTCTAATCATGTGATATGTGAGCATTTAAATTTTATATGAATAATAATATGTAGTACACAGTTCTTTCTCAATATTTTTTAGATAGAAAAGTAATTTTTTATTAGATTTTGCTATATGATGATTTCCAAGCACTGGAAACAGGCAAAGAAAGGCTAAGGCCCTAAGATAGTTGTTAGTTACTTCAGGTATGATGAATCAGTGTTGCAACCTGTAGGTGGCACCTTTTTTTGGTAACAAAATGTGTGTAAGGAAGGCGGTGAAAAGTTATAAAGAGGAACTGCAGCAGAATTCTTGCTGAATTTCCATTGAGTTGCAGGTTTTAAGTGTGTGCTAAATGCAGACTTAGGTGAATCAGACCCTAAAGCTTATGGCCATTTGTTTTGGGGGAAATCAATACAATTGAGACAGTGCAGCTTCTGTTGTTATTTGATGGCAGCCAGCTTGAGTTATGACAGTTAATAAATTAATTTTTTTAGGTGAATTAGGACCTTAAATCCTGTTTTCATATTAAATATAAGAAGCTCTGACAAAACTAGATGCTCCTAAGACATCAGTAATTTTCATCATAATAAAGAAAGTCAAATATATCAGACTTTGTTATTGAAATTTTCCCACCTAAAATGTGGATCAATACAGGAAACTCCCTTCCTTTTTTTTAAATTACTGTGACTTTTAATTACCTGTTGTCCTCCACATGATGACCTTTGCTTTAAGTAGAGGAGGTTGTAGATTCCTAAGTTTCCCTAAAGGGCTATAATAGTTATGCTATGTATGGGATGGGAATATTTAAATTGTTGATATGAAATGTCAAAACATGGAAGTCTTCAATGGATTTGAACACTGAATTTGCTCCTGCTGATGTTAGAATCTACACAACCACTTATGGTTATGAATGGTAGCACAAAAATTAGGCTGAATTATTTTCTGAATATATTATATTCACTTCAGAGAAGTGAAAAGATGAACTTATGATTTTTTTGGTTCAAAGAATGCCTCATTCTGTGAAAAGACTTGACTTACCTGAGTCTTCAATACAAAACTGTTTTGCTGTAGATGTTTGTGCACAGCATTAAACATGAACAGACAAATACAAATCTCAATATTTCTCATGTTATGTGGTGAAACAAAATGCTTAAAACTCCTAACATGCCAGTGTGCAAAATAAGGCTTGCAGGTAGACATTTTAGGGTATGGAGCATCTGTTTTTTAAAGTATTAAGATTAATCATTGATCTTTACCCTTAGCCTGACGCAGGGTCAAATCTGGATAATAAAGAAGCTATTGATATTACAGAACATCATTATATGGTTCATTTCTAAAAGGAGGACTGTTACTGAATGTCATCAAATTGTCTCATCTATATGAGTTGTATGAAATATCTGTAACTATATAATCTTGCCAAGAAATAAACAGGCTACATATGTGATACTTATTCTAAATAATTATATTTCTCTATAATTTAATCCTATTTTATGACTTTTCCTAGAATGAATAAGCAGTCATCTCTTGACTTGTCCACAAATGCTGTTTCTTAAATGCTCTGCCTTCAATGTGATGAAATTAAGAAAGCTTCTGTTTTAAATTCAGTGTTATAACCTAAAAAAATATAGCCATATTATCTTTAAGCAGTTTCTTGACCCTAAAATTTGAATAAGAACCTTTTGTAAGAAATCCTAATATCAGAAGTAATACTTGATGAATTTTTAAAATCTATTTTGGTGAGGCTCATTAAATTATTCCTGCGTCTTAAATCCATCTCTGTTATTAGCTGATCTAAGCCTAATCAGTGAGTGGATGCTAATTCTTGTAGTGTAACACAGGACCCCCCAGGAGATTTCTCTGCATGGCATATTACATATTCATACCATTACTAAGAAAGATACATGATTGATATACTGTTCCATTCTCCATTCCTGATGGTTATCCAACAGTGACAAATGTTTCCACATTTAGCAATAAAAAGTAACACGACTTTCTTAAGGGATAACACAGAATTAGCTCATTCTCAAGTTTTTTCCCTTCAAATTGTATTTCCTTTGAACACAAAAATCTGGAGTGTAAAATTGATGGAAAGATGGGCACTTTGTTAACGATGGTCAGGAAATTCAAGGCTTCTGACATATTCTTTTGGTTAAGAAGCTTTTTCTCTATGCAAACTAATTCAATAACATTTTTTCAGTGAGTGTGCCAAAGCTTTTTTAAAAACCACCAAGTTATGCCTTAAAAGCATTTTGTGCCCTGTTTGTAGGTACTGATATTCTTGGGGACATAAGTAGAGAATATCTTAATGATAAAAATAACTCGGGAAAAGTTATAGATTATTTCCTGGAAGTTTTCACTTCTGTGTAAGTGCCTTGTACATTCCAGTATGACAAGTTAGCAAGAAGGCTGGTGTACTGGAAACTGTGGCCTATACAGAATCTTTTATCTATGTTTAGTTTGTGAGGAAATGTTACAATGATGAATGACCTTCAATTCCCACACTTTCCCTCCTGGTGGCACACTTTCAGGTCAGACAGATTATACTTCTCAAACTGCAAAGTCCCATTATGGAACTATTTGAAAACCATGCTGACACCTGTAAACCTGAAAAGATCATTATTAGCAGTTACTCCCTCAGCTTTTCCTTTGTGCTTTCTGCTCCTACAAGTAAGTTTCCTGCTATAAGCAAATCAACAGTATTTCTAGTTTTCTTACTAGATCATGGGGTGCATTTCTCTGTGCTCATATCCATATGAGTCACATACTCATATCACTTCTAACATGTTCATGGACCAGGCAATATATTTTCTGTCACACTAATAAAACCTAAGATGCTGCAGAGGTGCTTCAGCCTAAGAACCGTAAAGGGCTATGATTTTTGTGGAAGCCCAGCATCTTAAAATACAGTTTACACAGCTTAAATACAAATTTACACTGAACATTACTAAATAATCATATGACGAAATTATTTAGGATAGAAAAAAGGGGTAAGAGGGATAGTTATCTTGAGTAAATTTTTGGTATGTAGAATTTCTGCCCAAAGTATATTTAAAATTCTTTAAGTCACGACATGAAATATCTTTAAAAATGTAGTATTGGAATGCAAAATTAATTTTGAAATTATAAATGAGATTTTATTTTAAAAACCAATCTGGAATCTCCTGTTTATTTACTGCATAGAGGGCTGTATCCTATGTTTTTATATTAACAGAGTCCTACCCCATTTCTTGAGGCATGAGTTGCATTTTCTAAGCTGTTTTTTATTCCAGCCAACAACTAGTGAATTTTTTTACTTGCCTCTTTGAACTATTCAAGAGGCAAGATGTGACTCTGTTGTCCTCTACCCATCTGCTTGTGGGTAAAGCATACAGGAAAATTTAACAGGGAAAACAACCAGCCCTATTTGTCATTACCATTCCCCAAGTGTGTATTTCTGTGGCCCTTTTCTATAAAAAGATCCTCAGAGCAGATGCAGTTTCTTCTTAAAGAGCCTCACTATCTTGTGAGAATATTTATAAATAAGTAACTTGCTGGAAGTGTGAATAGAGCTCAGTGTTCTGATAAACCAGCCAGGAAAACTGAAACACAACCCAAGCTGGACCACAACAGGACAAATATTCTGCTTAACATACTGTCTCTGCAAGAAAACAGATAACGTTGTGCCATTAAGAGCTTTGAACATTAAGAAATACTGATAGTTTACTTTTATGCAGTTCTAGCTTAGTCCTTTTACAAGTTTACCCACAGGTCTTTGGCACTGTATGAAGCAAAACCTTGCATAAGAAGGTGTGTTTGTCCAATCATTTAGGACTAAGTGAATACATACATATACATTTATGTGAGAGGTAATTCGGCCCTGTGTAAATGACCATTAGGATAATGGTCTGATTTCTGCCTTTCTCTAATGAAGTCTAATGAAATATTAAACTCTTTATTGCCTAAATTTTCTGGAGTTCCATCAGAAGTGATGATATTACGTGATTTCCTTCACATAATAAGGAAGGTATCAATGTATAAAATAATAACCTTATAGGTTTTTGGGGAGGGGGAGTTATGTTTTAGGAGTTGTATCCTAGGTTTCCAGGTAACGACAGAAGTAGTAGATATGCATGGTTTCACTAATTCCAAGGCACACAAAACCAATTTGTCTTCAATGTTAAAGCAATTGCCTACTTCATTTTCCTGTTATTTCCTTTGGAGATTTTCATTCAGATAATTACATTGCTGTCTTCTTTCAGGTTTTCCACAGCAATTGGCACAGTCTATGAAACTGCAATAGGTTTAGAGGCCAGCATGTTCACCAAAAGTCAGATTCAAGGTGAATAAAGCTACATATTTTGGGGTTATGGGATGGCAATAGGGTGACAAGAATTTTTTTTGTATTTATGAATTTTTTTATGCACTGGAATGTACCATCAATTCAAAGTAAGCTTAGCAATTATTAGGTAATGCTTGCTTTCTCTTCATAAGAGATTGATTTTTTTTTTTGCTACCATTTGATTTGCAGGACTTGATGCTTGTATGAGATTTTTAACTGCCCATTAATTTGATGAGGAGTTGAAACAGAACACAATTCCTTAAATGTGTTCAGAGGATATTTCCTACAAAGTAAAAAAGCATTTTAGGCATCGACTTTTGAAGATTTAATTGTGACTGGAAAGGAAAAAAGTGTTTAAAATGTCAAGGTGAAGGAATACTGAGAACAGCTGTCAGCAGAGCAAGTGGTGATCTCTGAGAAAGGAAGGAAGAAAAATAGCAAAATAAAACCAATACAGACTCTCTTAAACGCCTAGATTTAGAATTTTTTTCTAAAGAAAACTGCAGTTTCTCCAGTTAATAATATTAAGATTTAAAAATGCATTTCCCATCACGGAGGGGAAAAGTAGGAACCACATGAAATAACTGATAAAGCTAAAGGTTTGAGTTGAGTGATTGAAAAGCAACCTGCAGCCAAAGAGAGGGTCTTATTACCACACTGGATTCCTCACCTTGAACTGCTTTTAGTACTGTGCTGCAGCGAGCAGACTTAGAGAACTAAACTTGGTGAGAGTTCCTGGAGGTTTTGTGAACTTTTTTACAGCAGCTTACCATTAATTCAGAAATTATGTGCAAGTCTTGTCATGACAAGTGTATGGATACCAGGCATGGCTTGTGGGTGTCAAACTTTACAGGGAGTGCACACAAGGTCATCTTGCTAAAAAACGATGGAGAACCCTGGCCTTAATATGTGTTGGAAAAAAATCAGCTAAATGAAGTAATATGAAATTGTATAGAACTGGTCAGAAAACTGTAAGGAGAAGCTCTTAATATTTTAATGGAAAGTGTGTGGAGATGCCCTTGTGTTTCAGTCTATATCATTCTTTTTCATCAGTCAAAGCCAAGCTGAAGGAGACTTTCAGAGTAGAAAATGCTGAAGGATATACGGAGAATTTAAAACTCAAAACAAATACCTTATTAAATGGTGAATATCAATGGGGAAAGAAGCAAAGCTGAAAATTGTTCAGCTGAAAGAAGTCCTTATGCACAAGAAGGAACAGCTAATGGGGTACTTGTTTTGAAAAAGAAAAGTTGATTTTGCAAATAGTTCACTCATCAGTGATAGGACCTCTGAATTAGATCCATAAATTGTCTCGAGTAAATGTAAAATCAACTAACTTAACAGTTTTCAAATATCTGGCTACTGCTGTGAGGAGGGAGAAGTAAACCTGGTCACTGTGGTAGTTAGTCTACTGTTTCCTCAAGTTTGAGCAAGGAAAACTAAATTGCATTTTTAAAAGAGATTAAATGTAGGGCAGTAGAGGAAAAATGTCAGAGTATTGCAGTTAACTCATTTGTTATCTTAAATACTCTGAAGAAGCTTAAGGAGTGTGAGTGTAATAATGCATATGTATGTATTTTAAGCAAAGTGTGCCATTACCATGGGATTGTCTTCAATCCATTTCTGTTTCAATCAAAGTAAGCACAGCTGTGCCTGTTTCTGTTCTGATAGGAAATATTGTAAATGTGAATGGAGGAAATGCTGAGTGAATTCTCATCCATCACTTTAACACACTGTACCACAGGCTGAACTGTGATAAGGGATCCTTGTCACACTGCTTTTCCAGCTTCCTGAAATGCTTCTTTGTACTCTGCCTTTTAGGGGGGTGATAGAGGGTGAGGAAAGCACAACATGGACATTTGGGGAAACTTGAATGAAATTGCTGTGAAGGTGCTTTCGATGTTGCTCTTTGGACTGCATTTGATGTTTTGAAATGACGGGACAGGCTTTGTTTAAAACAAAAAAAGCTTACCCCTCTAATTTTTTCATTTGCTATTTGATTGGTGGAACCTTCTGCATTTTTAGTGACTGTTTCATTTATTATGTAGAAGAGCAGTTCTGGGCAAATCAAGTTCTGCTAGGCAAATGCTGCTTTCTGTTTACTATTAATAAGAAGCTAAAAGCTTTGCCATCCTTTCTTAGTTGCTGAGTATTTTGTGCGGCAATCTGGCAAGTTTGCAAGAAATTAGAGAACAGTATCTCAAAACTACTTAATGTCTATGTATGCTGTGAATTCTTTTACTGGTTTTTTTTGTAAAAAGTAATTTGAGAATGGAGTGAATATTTACATTCAGTTAGTGAGATGGATGAATTTGTTTTTTGTGATAGTTGCTCTGCTACCGTTCTGTATTAGAGGGTGAAACAAAACTCACTTAACTTTTATTTTGTATTAAGGGTGCTTTATTTAAATCTGTAATTCTTCATTTATAAGAAGGCTAGAATAAGCATGGTATTTTGCTCAGTTACTTCATTGGAAAGATTTTTTCAGTAAGTAAGCTTCAATACCTGAATCCAAAGCACATTTTTAGAAAATGGTCTGGGAGACTGAGAATGCAGGTACCTTCAGGTAAAGGCAACATATGAATTCCCTTGTGACATGTATGTGTGGCTTGCTTTCCTCTCGAGAGCTCCTTTTTTGAGAAACTGTACTGTGTAGCATTTCATTACATCTGTGTGTGTGTATTTCTTAATACACTTTACTGTTCTTCATCCCAGAGCTCTGAAAGTATTTTATTTCCTGTGTCTAAACTCTGTCCTTCGTGTATACTACCATGGGACAAGATGCTGAGATGCAGCTGGCTGTGAACACATGATCCTGGATTTGTGGTCTTCAAGTCCTTGAACAGAATATACTGGCTGAGGTGACTTTAATTAATTTTCCACACCTTCACAATTTGCTGCTAAAAATCATTTAACAATACCCTAAATTTCCCTATATGCTTTTAAACGTTTGTCTTGGGATAGGAGAGAGGCTGATTTTACCAAATATCTGCCTGGGGTGTATGTGTTACATACTTTACCAGTTCTTTGGTTTTTTTAGCTTCTATAGTATCTTCCTAGTTTCCAGATAATATCCTGGACTGGAAATTATATTTTATTTAGCAGGAAAATGCTGTGCTTGAAGTGCCTTCAGTGCTTCACCCAAGTGTGTTTGTGTATACATATATGAGTATGAGTATGAGTATGAGTATATATCTATATATATGATTTTTTTCTTTCTCTTTAAACTGCATAATATTCTAAAATAGTTTAATCCTTCTCTCATATCACTGATCATATTCTTAACTACATGGAACACCTTGCCACTAAGCATTGTTGATAACTATGCTCCAAAGCTCATTTCTGTAGGAGAGCCATATAGTATACATAATGACGCATAATGCTAATGTGGTCTTCAGTCACCCATAAGTGAATAACTGTTTGAGATGAAACTGATGTGTTATTCATCCCTTTCAGGAAAAAAAAATAAAATTGTGTATTTCAAGGAATGAAACATGAGGGGAAAATAATATCTTGTTTTCTTGAAAGAGAATCAAACATTTGCACCATGTAGTGACTGGGAGGTACCTAGTGTTCACTAAACCCGAACTGGAAGTAATCTACAGCAAAGAAGTAGAAATATCGTTTAAACCTCTGCTGAAACTGTCTGGAAGTGAGGCTGCTTGGCAAGAAGCTATCGGGACTAACAGATGGATAAACTCCTTGTGAGGAGGAAAAAGGGCATGAACTCATCTTGCCTGTTTCCTCCAAGCGCTGAGGCAAGGAGTTTGCATGATTGATTGAACTTGGCATTCATATAGATTTTGTCACTTAAAGATTTTTCTTGTGTCTTTGGAGCTGAGAGGGAATCCTGCCTTTTCTGCAAGCTGGTGAGGCTGCAGATGTGCAGTCCCTGGTCACAACTTCAGTGTGAACACAATCCTTGTAAACTGCAATTGACATAGTTTCATATGGTAAATGTTATGCAAGCAGCAAGAAAAATACCCCACAACTGAACAGAAATGAGAAAAAAAGCTCTGCCTGATCTTCAACCTTCTGATTTATTGGGACAGTCACTCATGGCTATTGTCTGACTACTATTGCTAATGGCAGCACACACAGGAAGGAGATATTGGTATGAATTTCCCAATTCACTTCCTTTTCACTGTATTTCACTGTAATCTGTCTATCATAATGTGATGTATTCCAGGTGAACTGAGCAGAAAAGTCATTAATTATTGTGAAAAAGGCAGGAGTTGAGCTAAAAGCCTGATTTGTCAAGCAAATGAAAATTATTCTGATCACTTGCTTTGGTTGAAACATGGAAAATTTCAGAATCCATTTTTCAAAGAAAAGAAAAAAAGATCACTGGTACAATTAGAGCTCTTTGGGAAGCATTTATTATTATATTTTGCAGGAGAGAAAAAAGTAATGAGAAATTCCATATTGTCACCACTAAACTTGATTAGTCCTTCAGATAAAATTCCAAGAAATGCCTTTTATGTTGGTTTCATACAATATTCATTATGTTCTGTTGGGGGTTAGGTGTCCTTTTTGTGTTCTTTCTCAGCTAGTGGAATTTTTCCCCATTTAGCTGAGAGAAGACTCGATGGTTGGTACTTTTTAGGTGCTTAAAAAAGACAAAGAATCGGCTGGGCCCGGTGGGGCAGCTGGAAGGGAGCAGGTTTTTTCTTGGGTCCTTCTGTGGGAGAGTGGGACAGACATGCTTTTGGAGCTGTTTCTGCTGGGAGAAGAGGATTTTTTGCCATCATGACAGAGCGGCTTCTTCTTCTTCTTCTTCTTCTTGTTCTTCCTACTCCTCCTCCTCCTTCTTCTCCTTCCTCCTCCTCCTTCCTCCTCCTCCTTCCTCCTCCTCCTTCC
>VWYI01028391.1:35430-58328 GCA_013399455.1 Anthoscopus minutus
GTGACTGCTTCAGCCACTGCCCAGCCTGGGTGAAATGTTCACCCTGCCAGTGCACAGATGAGACTCACAGACCATGATTCTTCCCTTGGGTGAGAGAAAACCAGAGAGTGACAACTTGAAAACCACAGGGTCAGTTGAGAAAGAGTTTAAGTATCAGAATGTGGAGAGGGGGGATGAGGAGACATCCTAGTATTGGGACTGAAAGTTCTTTTGGTAACACCATGGAGATGGACTATAATAACTACAGCATTTCCTTTAATTCATGAGAGAAAACAAGTATGCGGGGATGGTGAAGTGTTCAAATGTGGACTTGAACAGAGGCAGCAGATGTTGAAGAAGCAATGATACTCTTAGGAGTTTGAGCAGAGAGACAGAGATGAGAGTGAGAAAGACTCTCTGACTTTTGCTTTTGCAGATGAAGTTGATTGTGGAAATTGGTGGAGAGTTTTTTCCTTTGAACAGCTCATCCTTAAAAAATGACACCCTGTAAGTTGACGACCCATTGATTCAATTGTGAAAATGGGAGGAATTTCACAACAGCAGAGTTTTTCTAAACCAGGTAGCTGCTGTTTTGTGAAGATGTAAAGCCACAAGAAGACTCTGTTCTTGTGGATATATCTCCAGGGTGTTGAGAAAGAACACACCTCGCCCTATGAGAACTGAGGAAAGATTATTGTAGAAGTGATAACTGATTTAAAAAATCTCAGATTTTGTTTTATGTTGTCAAGTGGGAAAGAAAAGAAGTGGGCAGGGGAGGGAAGTGTTCTGGAAGTTTCATTTTGATTTTTCCTTTTTTTCCCCCGTTCTTTTAGTTTTGTTAATAAAACTTTCTTTATAGTCTAAGTTTGAGCCTGTTTTCCTTTCTCCTAAAATCATATCTCACAACGAAAAAATGAGTAAGTGTACCGGTGATTTAGCTAATTCTAAACCCACAACAATACTTTTTCAGGAGTAATCTTTGTTTCAGCCCATAGAGGTAAGGCAACCAGAGATGTAATTAACATCTTTATAGGCTTTCTCCACTCTGGGAATCCCCCAAGGAATAAAAACAGATAATGATCTATCCTAGACCTCTCATAGAATGCACCAATTTTTAATCAGTGGGGAATCAAGAATTCCACAGGCGTCCCTTATCAACCTACAGGCCAATCGAGCATGGAGAGAGCCCATGGGTCTCTCAGAAGATTTTAGAACAATAGAAAAGAGGAGTAGAGACTCCCTCCACAGTAGAAAGGCTCAGAAAAGCAGTGTATGTATATAATTTTTTGAACAACTGGTTTATGGAGCCTAAACCCCATATAATCAGACACTTTTCTATCACTACACAGGCTCAATTGAAAGAAAGAAATTTTAGGACCATTCCCATTAATCACCTGGGGAAAAGGCTATGCTTGTCTTGGCAGGTTAAGGACCATGGTGGGTTCTGGCAAAGAACATCATCCTCTGCCTACAATCCCTACAAGAACAACTTCTACAAGACCAGAAGGGAGAGCCCTGTGGAGAAGAATAGGCAGAAGTTGCACAGCTTATACCCAATCCCTGACATGACCCATGAACATAGTCCCACAGCCAAAATAAAATGTTTAGGTCACCTGGCAGAAAGTATTCAACAAGACACCCTGTGCCTGTTGTCAGCCCTGACAATCCCTTTTCCACCTGCTTAGTAGGGTTATTTATGGATATGTGGCTGATAACCGAGGATAACTATGGTAATATGCAAGGTGACCTGTTGTGGTGAGGTTTTTTGATAATGGTATTTCCCAGGTTAATGGTTTAGTCCTAGCCTGTACCCTCCTACTATCCCACTGTCAATCTATCTGATGCCTGCCCCTTACTCCAGTTAGTTCCTTGTCAATCTTCTCATGTGCCAACCCCCTGCCTGGAAATCTCCTTTGGAAATCCCCTAAAACTTGGTATCCATTAGCCCATCCCCCTTCTTTCCCTATTGGATTACACCCCCCTTTCACCCCTCCCCAGGGTACCCCCAATTGGTTAGAGACTGGATACCTCCTTTGGACCTTCCCCATTCTTAAGTTGCCATAAGCCCTGTATCTCTGCCTTTTGCTGTTCCTGTGGGCTCCATCTGGAGAAATAGTCACTGGTAACAAAACGCCTCCCACTCATCCTTGCCTCCTCAGAGCAGAGAATAACAACCAAAAAGGCTGTAGAGCAATTGCNTGGTATCCATTAGCCCATCCCCCTTCTTTCCCTATTGGATTACACCCCCCTTTCACCCCTCCCCAGGGTACCCCCAATTGGTTAGAGACTGGATACCTCCTTTGGACCTTCCCCATTCTTAAGTTGCCATAAGCCCTGTATCTCTGCCTTTTGCTGTTCCTGTGGGCTCCATCTGGAGAAATAGTCACTGGTAACAAAACGCCTCCCACTCATCCTTGCCTCCTCAGAGCAGAGAATAACAACCAAAAAGGCTGTAGAGCAATTGCCTGCTATAGCTGCACCTTTGGATCCTTCCCACTCACAGAGATTATCCCGCACATGGCGCAGCTGGGGTGCTTGAGCTACCACGGCTCCAGCCATCAGCTCAGTGACCATCCCAACAAAGACAGGCAACAAACAAAGGACAACCCACAGAGAAAGGTTCTTCCAGTCTCACTTGACTGTTTTGGGGAAAGTAGGTTCCCCATCATGTGAAAAAGCAGTGAAACTTTTTGGGTAGCTGTCCATATATGAAAGGAAACACAGATTCTCTATTTTAGAAATGGGTCAGTGTCCCCTGGGACTGTTGCTCACCAAAGAGTTCTGCCATATCCAGATCTGTTCCCTCTACTTATGCATGTTGATCTGAAAGCAGTGGTGGCAAAGAAACATTCAGCTGCTTTTTCAGGCTAATAAAAACTTCTGTGTTTTAATGTATGCCATGTAAAATGCATATACATAGAAATACAGTATGCTCTCTATGAAGTATTAGTGTTATCACATTTCTTTCTTCAGTACCACTTTTCTTTTTTCCTACATTTATTTTGGTATTGATTTTTGCTTTTATTTCAATCTTTGCATCATAGAACTGACTTCAGTAATTCTGTTCAGATGAGGTACTTCTGGTAGAATTCTTGGAATCAGACTTATCAAATTGCTTTTTAAATGATGGTTTTCCTCTGGAGTGTTAGCTGATGAGTTTTTGCAATGTGTTTTAGAAACTGTATTGCTTTCTCTGGGAAATGGTTTATTCATACAGCAATAACCTAAACACATTTTATTGTCAGAAATTGCATAAAATCCAGTTGTGTGCCTCTGTAAATTTTCTTCTATAAAAAGAAAGAAAATATTTTGCAGCGAAAGATCATGACTCATTGACATCGATAATTACACAGCTTTTTAAAGTATAATATTTAAACTATGCTGTACTACCTACAAATGAAAATAGTTTTCACTTTATCTCCCAGTCACAAAGACAGTTTCAGTAGTTTAGGAAGATGATGATGAATGAATTCTGCCATATTTGTAGATGTTGAGAAAATTCTTCCTCTGTTTGTACTGGTACTTAAGAGAGTGTGTTTATATCAGATAAGAGGCGGTCATTCCATTGAGAAAATGAATAGGATAAAAGATCTAAAAACTTAGTTATTATTAGTGCTTGCCAACTTATAGTACTGCCATCTATAATATTGTAAGGTGATGTGATGTACAATACCAATTTTTGTGCCTTAGACTTTTTACAAATATATTTGGAAAGGTCATTGGAAAAATCTGATTAGTTTGATTCACTTCCATTTCAACAAATACAGAGCTCATATTATTATAGTATTTATTATTTAGTTTATTTTTCTTCAGTAGTCTCTCTACATTGACAGAATCTTTACTTAGCCTTATACCTTACAGCTTCTATTTTCAAAAATACCCATTTTAATTTGAAAATGCCGCTGGTGAACGAAATATTGTCTTATTATATGGTCTGAATTTTTTATATTTATAGTGATACTCCAGTAGTAATAAAATAATAATACTAATAATAGTAGTAATCTCAAACTATTTCCATGACTTTCTTACCTTGATGTATTTATTTGCTGGAATGCAAAATTGGTGGGAGATTGTTGTCCTTGATGTGTGTGTAAAGACTTGCAAGAGATTCTTACTGGGAGTCTTTAATATTTACTTTTTTGGCTTTCTCACCAGCGTTTGGGTTAGGGGTTGTAGGGGGCAGCAGCAGGAAAACTGCAGCAATCATAGCTCCATGAAATGTGTGGGAATAGGAAACCCACACCTCTACAAGACTGGGGAAAGGGCCTGCAGCTACTTATAACTTGAGGGGGCTGCAGCTTTTGGGAATTAGTTCTTGCAGGGTGCTTAGAAAATTAGTAGGTGTGTGTTAATACATTGCAAAGTTGAGGTTGATGTGTGTTATTGCTGATATTGATTACATTATTGACATTTCCTGCCTGTGCTGCTGATTGTTTTGCTAATAAATCAAACTGCTTTGATAGCAAATTGATTGGTAGGTTTTGAATTGAGTGGCTTTCCTCCAGATAAGGTACTTAATATTGATTAACACATGCAAAAATTTTAGGAGTTATCCAGCAGCAGGTTAAATGCAGTTAAACCAGTTTTCTGATCCTTCTCTACCATTATTCCATGTGGCTGCTACTAATTGGTTTTACATCATAGCCCCTAACCCCAACTTCATTAGTGATCCCCATGGAATGTAAGGTAAATTTCAGATCTTCATCAAATGCATTCAGTTAAGTAGTCTTTGTCCATATATTAGCGAAGTGGTTTTGCATTTTATTTGTATTTCTGTCATGAGCAAGTGTTTAAAAAAACCAAAAAACCAGACACACACACAGACACACAGACACACAGACACACAGACACACAGACACACACACACACACAGACACACAGACACACACACAGACACACACACAGACACACACACAGACACAGACACAGACACACAGACACACACACAGACACACACACAGACACACAGACACACACAGACACACACAGACACAGACACAGACAGACACACACAGACACACAGACACACAGACACACACACACACACACTTCCCCTGCAGCATAGAAAATATTTTCTAGGTAGCAAACTCTAGAAAAAAAAATCATCAAAAACCCACCTAGCTGCTTGCCTTGGGCACCTGTTTCTCATTCTGTTAGTAACTGCCTCCATTCTAGGTGCCTCTTTCAAGCCTGAAGTGAAATTGCCCAAAGTGGTCATAAGGGCCTTTTCTGGCTTTAAAATCTAAGAAATTACTGACTCCTGAAGGTTGCTAAACCCATTCATTTTCTACTGAATGAACGGGAATTGAATGCACTGAGTTCTTTGCAAGGAAGCACTTTTTATAAAGAAGCCTTCAAAGATGTAATAAGCTATAAAAGGTGAGATTGAATCTGCTCTGATTAACACCTGTAAATGAGCTTGAACTGACTACAGTGATCAGATGCTGACAGCCCCCTTATGCATAAAAGTAAAGATAATTACCCAAGAAGTAATTTCCTGGATAGCTTTAGCCTTTTGGAGTGTGGTTTTCCTGTATGTATTGCTGGCTGGACGTTCCTGTCATGCTGAAACTCAGCATTTGGCATTTTCTTGTAATTTTGAACCTACAGAAGGCAGCAGGAAAATTTTTAATGACTGCAGTGAGTTTTGAGTTGGGATCTGATCAAATATTCTGTGGCATTTTTTTATCAATAATGGCAAATATATGATTTGGTTTTCAAGTCTGTGTGAACGGTGGTGGATGGAGAAAAGAGAGCAGACAGTTTTAAGTTTTTAAATCTGTTTAGAAAGTTTCAGATTCTGAGTGTCTTGTGGTTATTTTCTAATTGATGAACTGGTGCTGGAACATGAATTGTGTAATTCTGAGCCTATAATTGAATATAAAAGTATTTGTAAGGAACAAGGGAAGAAAATAAGCTTTATAATAATTCTCTCCAGTATAAGCCTCAAACTGACAGCAGGTCAGCTTCCTATAAATGTTTCTCACCAGTGTTTCCTAGCCTGCTAACTCTTGGCAGTCTCCAGATCACAAGCAGATCAATTGCATCATTCTGTGCTCTCTTAGAAATCCAAACTGCTTTCTAAAACACAAACTCCAATAACATTGTGGCAACACAATTGCATGGAAAATTATATCCTCATAGCTATGATAGGTGTGATGTTAAGCACAGGCTCTCCAGAGAGTGGTACCATAGGTCTTGAATTCTGATGCACTGTCAGGTCCTCATCAAAGAGCCCTGTAGCAAGAGCAAGCTGAAAAATGGTTCTTGTCTATTAAAAACAGTAAGTGTGCAGTTTTTGGTTTGGTTTTTTTTTCAGATTATAATGTTTGGGTTTTGGTTTGGGGATTTTTTTGGTGAGAGGAGTACTTTAAGGGCAAGATGACTAAAGTGAACTGTTTCAGGCATATCTCCATATATCAGAACCTGTGCCTTCTAGTAATTTCCAATGTAGCTGCACAAATTAAATAAGAAGCTCTTGCCATGACGTTACTTGAATTAGATTGATTATTGGTTTTGATAGTGGATAAAAGCTGTTAGAGCCTGAGCTGTTTTCAAATTGTCTGTAATCAACAAATAAACTACTCGTAGGACTGCTTTGGACCAACAAAGCTTTTGAACTAGTAAAATAATGTATTCATTGAGAGCTGACTTTTCTGTACTTGGATCTTTACATCAGTCTTTTCTGAAATATATATTTGTTTTAAACTTTTAAGAACTAAAAAAATATTTTTTTCTTTCAGGAATGTCTCCTACCAGGGTTTTTTTCCTGTTTGACAGTGGTTCTTCTAACTACATAATGTCACAATTCAAAAATATTTGTATACATTGAAAGAATTTGAAAATTATTTCCTGATTATATGGAGACAATTTTCAAAAGCAAGTTTTATCTGATATTTGTTTTCCCTAATAATTGTGTAAATTATTGCTTCTTATTGAGTAAACTCTGTTACTAGAATAGCTTTGAAAAGTGTGTCAAAGAACTGCAATCTTGTCAAACTATATTCTATATAGAATTTAAATGAATCTGAATTTGAGAGTCATCTATTCTAAATTGTCTTTCATTGGGGCAGAACAAACAACTGAATTTTGAATGTGACACAGCTGCAGAAACTCTCAAACCACAAAAAACCCCAGACAAAAAGACCTGTAATGGTACATTTGTAACTTTGGATGGTTATAAGAGCCACCCTCAAATAAAGGGAAAATAATGTTTTATTTACATTAAAAAAAGAAAAAAAATATGCTAAAAGCAAAGTGGCTCCTCAAGGGGCAAGGCAGGAGCTGAGTGGACACCATTTTTATTAGAAGAAAGCTGAGAAGTTCGGATTCCTTCTGACATGAAATACATTAGTGCTTTCACTCATGGAGATACTGGAGAGTGTTTCAGCAGAGATGCATTTGCTCAAGAGAAACACTCAAGGATATGCTACTCTGCTGAGTTTAAATCCTTAAATTATAGCTTTAAAAGCTGCTGGAAAACACAGAAATATTTGACTTTTTAGTGCTGCACATTAACTAAAATTTTGCTGGGAATTTAAGGATTAAATTTATCTCTTGTGCTGCCACAGGTACATTGCAATTATTGGAAATCTTTGTCCAGGTAAATGGAAGAAAAAGTTCATGGGATTAATCATTTGAGAAAAACATGGGTTCTTCCAAGTTCTGTGGTAAGACTTCACAGCTTTTTCTCCCTGTTTTGAATCAGGGGCTTTGCAATGGTTTAGTTGTCTGCTCTTTATATTGGGTAGTGTTGCAGGCTTCAGTAAAAGTTTGAGGCAGTGCAGTGGTGGTATATGTGCTTCAAGCAAGGAATGGTTTTTTCCCCTTTAAAAACCTTACATTAAAGAGATTTATCCAGCAATACTCTACAAAAGCATCCTGCTTTTCTTTCTGTTGCCTTGTTCATACTAGATGTCCTCCATTGTTTCTTTTTTGCTTTTAATAGCACTTCAGAAATATTTTTCCACTGATGCATTACCTCCTTTATTCAAGCCAATTCAAGGTTGAATAAAGGATATTCTCTTCTCTTCTCTTCTCTTCTCTTCTCTTCTCTTCTCTTCTCTTCTCTTCTCTTCTCTTCTCTTCTCTTCTCTTCTCTTCTCTTCTCTTCTCTTCTCTTCTCTTCTCTTCTCTTCTCTTCTCTTCTCTTCTCTTCTCTTCTCTTCTCTTCTCTTCTCTTCTCTTCTCTTCTCTTCTCTTCTCTTCTCTTCTCTTCTCTTCTCTTCTCTTCTCTTCTCTTCTCTTCTCTTCTCTGCTCTCTTCTATTCATTCTCTTCCTTGCTTCTCCATGTTGTACCTGTTTTTTAGGTTTTCTGTGTTCTTGGTGTCTATAGCTGCAATGGTTTATCATCTTCTGCTGGTAGTTCCTTTGATGCCTTGATTTTCAATGCTGAACCCTCTTTCCTGAATCCTGTGGCCTTCAGAGTGTATTTATCTGGACATAGAGAAGCATGCAGTAGGCTTTTTGCTTCCAGTCAATTGATAAAGTATAGTTGAAATAAAGTAATAATAGGCCAGTGGACGAAAAAAATCCAGTACAAAGCATTGCCTATGCTTTCACTCTATTTTACTGGGATTTTCCTAGAAAATTTGAGGTAAAGTCTAAAACTATATAGTGAGAAAACATCCTTTGTTCTTCCTCCTTGCAACTTTACCAGGTGTAAGGAACCTATAGAAACTGCACACATGTACTCTATAGTGGAATATATGAATTGAAACTTGTGTTTTTAAAAAACTTAGAAAACTAGTGGGATACTAATAATTGAGTTCTTTAGAACTTTGTTTTACTGTTTTCAGCTTTGGAACATGGATATGGTGATGGGGGACGTGTCCTTTTAAATTTAAATTCCTTAAATTCCTGATGCTAATATGTTTTTTAGAATCTTTTCCATAAAATAAAAAGTAACATGCACAATAGGAGCTATTTGTGATCAGGATATATGGTACTAATTTAAGGTAGGAGCTAATAGACATATTATCATTAAATAGAATAATTAGTGTTCCTTAATTTTTATCTTAGTTTGAGTGACTGACTTAATTACAGGTTCTGGAAGATATTTGATTTATTTATTCTTCTTGTGAGGTTGAATTTCACTTGGAGAAAGTTAGTGAAGCTCTAAAAATTTTTTAATGTCTGTAATGCACCTTGAATAAACACTTTTAATGCTGAGAGGCCAAAATCCTGCAATGGGAGAAGAGTGTAGGTGGCCCTCCACAGGATGCTGCTATCCCCTAAGGTGATGAAGCCACATGCCAGCACCTCCCCACCATACCACCCCTGATAACAGAGAGAGCAAAGGAACAGCTTGGATTTTCACTGACCTGTTTTACCAGTAGTAAGGAACAGGAAAATCTGGCTTAAATAACTCCTTTTCTTCCACTAATGGGCTGGGAGAGATGAGAAAGCAAAGTGGTTTAAGAATGAGAGCTGAACCTTGTGATGCATCCCTAAGAGGTGTTAGAGATTTCAGTCAAAAGGGTAGTTTAAGGCAACTGTGAATTTGCCCTAGGGGAGAAATCAGTTTAGCAGTAGATTCTGGGGGATGAAATGAAAGATCAGACCTTCTCCAGTTGACCTCTGCTCAACTGTTTTCAGCAGTAGACAGTTTTATCAGAAACTAACAAGCAGCAATGTTTGTACAAACACTTGTATACATATGGGATTCTGCAGGAAATGTATTTTAAAATGGACTATTCCTCTTGAATATGCCTGGGGAAGAGAGGGATTGAGGTGAGAAAACGTAAGGGATCTGTGTTTGTTGTATTTTGTGATTGTTGTCCTGGGTGCCATGCCACTCATCAGGCTTCAAACTGATCCTAAGCATTAATTTAATTGTGTTTGGAATTTGAAACTGTGATTAGTCTTTAATGTTAGAGTAGGGTAGGTGAGCAGATGCTGGAGAGAAGTGTTCACTGTGAGTGTCACTTAGTAAAGGTAGATGCCCTGACAACAAACTAGGATCAGGATGTATCAGAATATTCATCTGTGGTGACTTATCATTATAGAGAGAAAGCTGAGGAAATGTGTTTGGCTGGCAACAATTTCTGTTGCTGTGTTACAAAAGTACCTTCCCTAATTCTTTTATACTATGTGCTATTTATAGGCCATAAGTGTGCCTCATGATTCTCCTCCTCCTCCTCAAATTTTGGAAACTTCTGTTTTTGATCACTGAACTATTTTAAATTTAAATGGTAGTAAATTAGGTAATAAACAAGATATTAGTGAACTATAGGCTCCATAGTAACTAAGAATACTGCAAAAATTCAGTGAGGACCAGACAAAGCATTAGCCAAGCTGTTTTTAATATAACACTAGAAATTCCAGAAGATACCAAGGTCAGCCTTGCAAGGGTAAATTAGTATGGAATACACTTCTTCCTGCACCAGGAAGGGCACACCAGCAAGGACTTAGATCAGAAGGTGATTGTGCAGCAGCAGGTAACTGTGTAATGAAAGTATAGCATGCCAATTTTTGTTTTTCAGACTAATTTTTGTAAATTGCTAGCTTTGGAAAAAGTTCATACAAGTCAAATACTTGGACACAGCATGTAGAAATTAAATGTGTCTGATAGCAGTACTCTGTTAATAGTCCAGTTACCAAAAAGCATGGTGAAAGCAAATATTTTAGACTGTAAGCCTTGTAAGCTCTACAAGCCCTCTTTCACCCAAAATACTGGTATTCTGTCATTATTTGAGCAGTTCTAGGACTATGCCAAGTTGTGCAGGGTGGAGGTGGCTGTGCTGGCCTCAGCTCATGGCTTTCTCAGATTTGGCATTCTGGTGAATCACCCCTGCGCTGAATGCTGTCTGCTCCCACGGTGTCTGACTGGAGGGACTCCCATCTGTCTTGCAGGATAATTTTGGACCCATTTACACCCCTGAAGTGATCATACCCTGGCCCCAGATCTTTCTAACTTTAGTCTTGCAAGTTGTTTGCAATGTGCTAAGCTAAAAGTAGCTGAGAAAATTGTCAGTGTTCAGTGCTTTAGGATAAATAATGATTTGTTCTTTGTTTTACTGAGAAGAGTGAGTATTTACAGCATTTTCACTCTCCCAGAAAATTAGGTTGCGGACAGCTGAATTTTCTAAGCAGCTATGCAAAGTTGTGAGAGAGATTGGCCTTACTAATGCTAATCAAGTAATGAAACAGGACAAATACTATTATTTTACAGTTTATCAGGTTTTGGAGACATTGCAGAAATACTAATCTGACCACTCTCCAGCAGTGTTGTGCAGTTACAAAGAGCAGAAGGGCTCTCAGGCACAAGTTTCAGGGAACACTGGGAAACAGAAATTTATTTGGCTGAAGGGATGATAAGAGTCCAGCTGGGTCAGATGGGAAGGACAGGGACCCAGGATACTGAGAGACAGCTCGGTTGTGGCTTGTACTAGAAGAACTGGGACAGAAACCTGAGCATTGCTGCAGCTTTGCTGACTTTTGGTTCTCTCTGAGCTCTAACTCTCTGCTTCCAATGAGGAATCTTTACATTAGATACATAAGGCAAATATGATGTCCTGTGAATTGTCCTGATACTAAAACCCACTGGATTGATACGATTGCACTAGTCAGAGGTAAATTAGGGTAATGATTTACTTCAGATGATTCCACGAACCTTTTGTTCATCTGCACACATAATTGAAAGCCAGGCCCCATTGTAAATGACTTAAAGAGTCTGACATTTAGTCAAGGTGACTACCAGCTGGTAACTTTTGGAAAAATCAATAATGCAAATAGTGGTCTGTTGAGAGAAATACCACTGTGAGGTCATTTTTAGAATAAAGCTCATTCTTCTTGCCTCATTGTCTCCCCTACCTTTGCAAAAAGGGAAAAACTCACTGTTTTAATTACTCTGTGTGCTGTGTGATACTGCAGTGACTGCTTGTATAGGCAGTCTACCGGTAAGAGCTGTTATTTGGCTGTGTTAGTGCAGGGAAGCAGTCTGGTTTTAAACCTGCATACTTCTTTTGTTAGCAGAAAAACTGTCAGGATAATAAATAAAAGCAAGGCTGGTGATTTTGAAATGTGTGGTCATGTATCAGCAGGCATTCTGGTAGTATAGTTAACACTGTTTAACAAGACAGTCTCTGGTCTAGCAAAAGATGATATGTTGCTTTGGTTTCCAAAAGTTAAAGCCTGGATGAAATAATATTTAATCAAGGAAGAAGATTAAAAAAGACTATGTGGTATATAAAGAATTCTGTTTTTTCCTGCTGACAAAATACTTGATCTTCAAATAGAAGTCATGCTTGAATTTCACTTTCTATTTTTGTAATAGCATATTTTAATGCCACTACAATATTAAACATAAGTTTTTTCTATACCATCTGTAGGAAGCCCCTTTTTGAAAGGAAGGAAGCTTTTACAGACTCATGTGAGGCAATGCATCTGTGCAAAGTTCTGTAGCAGCATCTGACTGTTTTAGTCGTGGTGAAGAAATGTGGAGCTGAGAATGACAGAATGCACTATGGATGAAGCCAAAACACAGGAAATATTGCCTATTGTCTCAGGCTTCATTAAGAGGAGCACTGTAAAATGAAATATCACATTTGATATATGTGCAGTTACAAAGCATGCAGCAATATAGGTAGCACAAGAGACTTGTGCAAGATGTCCTGTAGGATGCTCATCTCTTCTGAGAGGTGAATAAAATGGAGCTTCATCAAACCCGAGAGATTCTACAGGTTTCATGGAAGTTCACCAAACACATGTCCTGTCCTGATCACCAGGAGAGCACATTAGCTGGCTTTGCAGTCTAGTGGGCAGTGCCTTCCTGCAGGCTTTGCTGTAACAGAAGAGCTTGTCCCACCACTGCCTACAAACTTATTCCTCTCCATGGGAATGGAACTGGGCATCATATGGCTGTGTCCACAAACACATATCACAAAATAAAACACAGAAGTGGTCCTAATTGTTTGTTGGCTGTTTTTTTCATTGTTGGTTTTATTTCTAGTGTTTGTTTGGGGGTTTTTTTTACACCTATGTAGTACCAAAGAGGCTTCACAATGGCCCTGATTTCAGATCTCTTTTCCCAGAAGTCATGAAGACAAGAAACTTGCTTTTTTTGCAAGCTGCTGCTACTGAGGAAAAAAAAAATCTGACATTAACATCTGATGACTGATCTCAAAGGATGAGAGAAATCATGTAAATATTCATTGTACAACTATAGGAGCTGGGTTACTGTGTTGGATGATCACACTCTTGCATCTTTGCAATCTGGTTTTGTTCACTGTATTTGGCTTGATTATTTTTTTTTACTGTAAAATTATGTTAATAATTTAGTCCCAGCTGCGCCCTCCTACCCTGGTTGTCAATCCACCCTGATACCTGCCCTTTATTCCTGATTGTTCCCTGTTCCTCCTCCCACTCCGTGTCAATTCCCCTTTATACCAACGCCCTGTTCCAGAGACTTCCCTGTCCATCCCCTGTTACTCAATGTCTCATTGCTTAATGTAACCTGTTCCCGTGCACCGTGTTCCCTTATTGGCTTGTACTCTGTAAACCCCTCCTTATACTCCTCCCCTACATCTCCCTTATTGGTTCAGGATTTGTACCCTCCCCTTGCTCCTGCCCCATATATGCATTGATGTAGTCCGGTGTCGGTCATCTTTCGTCCCTGTCCCTTCCGAAGAATGAACCTGTTTGGAGATCACACAAAAGGCCTCTCCCTTGTTCTTGCTCCTGCCCTCGGTGCAGAAAAATCTAATGTTGTAGAGCGTTGGGCTCTAAGCTGGATCGGGATTCACCTTTCTATCCCAGTCTGTCCCACTCCTGGCTCGTGCTGGAGTGAGTGAGCTAGCCACTAAGGACTCTGGCACCGCGTCATTGCATGAGCACATTTTCTTCTATTTGGAGATATTAAGATACATATAGAGATAGTAAATGGTCAAGTAATCTCAGCATAGCAGGCAGACTCTCACCCTTGTGAAAGTGGAGTTTCAGGACCTGCTTGCATTGTCCTGGCTCATATAAGCAAGGAGAACAAGTCATTTGACCAGATTTTGCCACGGCAAGACCAATGGTCTGCTCAAGTGCATGAATGTCTTCTGGGGAACGTTGCCACTTCTTGGAATTGGATTGGAAAAAATAGAATATGACTTCCTCAGTAGATGGACAGCCTGGAGGTGGTTCATCTTGTCACACCAGATAAGATGTGTCCTTTGCCTTTGTGTTAAAGTTCATCTATATTTATTCAAGTCAGATAAAATTAGACAAGGAAAATTATAAAAAACACACCAAACGTAAACAACTCATCCTAAATGAAAAGCTCTGTCATGTGCTACAGTGGATAGCAATATTTGATATCCGTGTCAAAATCCTTATTTTGAAATTTCAGAAGAAAATATCATGAATATAAATGCAGTGGTAAAGGCAGTAAGTTTATTTTCCTATAGTCTTTCAGTATTGTAGCACTGCTCTGGTTCTGTGATAGTCACTAAATAGTTGATGGTAATTCCCTGTTTATTGACAAGCAAAAATGAGCCTTGTATTTTACTACTTTGCCATTCTCATTTGTACCAACAATATTTAGGAGCTTAGGAGTCCAGTAAAAGTTCTGAATAATATACTCTTGTTTCTTTTTCTACCCTAAAATGGCAAATGCCTTTCTCTAAGCATTCTGTAGATTTAATAATCTTTTTCTTAACACTCATGCCCTGCCTTACATCAAAGTGTGCTGATTTCTGCGTTCCTTTAGCAAGCTTTTGTCTTTCCCAAGATTCTTTTTCACTGTGGAGTTCAGCAAGTGCATTCTGGTGTCTGACATGTATATGAGCAAAGGTTTACTGTACAAGTTGCCTCTTCTCTCCAATATTAGTGGCAGTAACTGGAGTCAGGCTGTTTTTTGGTATCTGTCCTCACATCTGGTTTTCCTCATATATTTCATTTGTGCATATAGTTGTCTCAGTGAACAGTCAATGCATAAGTACTAACACTTGCTAGTGCTCATATAGATTTTATACCATGTGTCCAGCTGTATGCAGTTATAAATGAAAAATACCCAGTACATGATAATTAATGATATACATAAGAACAGTTCTTACATTCTTTGAAGAACAGTTGAGTGAGAGTAAAGCTTTTATGGCTTTCCACGTGAACAAAGCCATTTTCATCAATAATATGCTATTTGTGCCACCCCTTCTGATAGCTGGATTTGGACACCTCTATAAATAATGATTAGATGATGCCCATCAGCCCAAACCATTCTATGTTTCTGTGATGACGAGCAATTTTCAGTGTAATCTTCAGTGTCCTTTTTAAATGTAGAGCTGAGGGCTATTGGGAGGTAGATTGTTTGCTGAACTTTTTCTCCTCAGCACTGTGTAATTACTTTTTCATTGGCACTTTCAGTCATAAACTGCTA
This sequence comes from Anthoscopus minutus, assembly GCA_013399455.1. Taxonomy (NCBI): domain Eukaryota; kingdom Metazoa; phylum Chordata; class Aves; order Passeriformes; family Paridae; genus Anthoscopus; species Anthoscopus minutus. Next base: position 50,772 of record VWYI01028391.1, read on the forward strand.
TGTTTTGTGGTGCTCTGTCATTAGAAGGATCAGCCCTCCTCCAGAAAGCCTGATGTGAATGAAAGTGATTACTGTTTCCTAGAATACATTGCAGACAAAAGATAATGTAATTGCTTCAGACTGGAAAGTTAACCATAACAAATGCTGTCATCTTTTATCAATGATAACAACAGGTGAAATAAAGAAGGATAGGAAGAATTTTCTTGAGATTATGCAGGGTATGTTGTAATTGTCTGTGACAAGCTGAACCTGAGGCTAGACCTAATCTTTTTTAATCTGTTTATTCTTAGGAGACTAGAAAATAAAAGCTATGACTTTCCCAAAGTGCTACCACATGCTTTGGGACAGTCTGGTTTTGTTTGCCTTGTCGCATGAATAAATTTTCATAATTAAATAGCTCTATCAGGTGCAGACACAAACATTTATTTGCTGATGCTCTAGTCTACTACTATATAAAATTCAAATTGTAATAGTCTGCAAATGAAATGTATTTATATGGTAAAATAATTATGGTCAGAGGTATTGTATAAAAAGGGCTATTTTTAATGCTTTTCTAAGGGTAGTTTCAGTGATGTGGAAGAGATGATTTATGAGCTTGCTTCACTAAGCAGTATCTTGAAGGCTTAAGAGACTAAATAATGCATACATAATGCAAAATATTTATTTGAGGGGAGAAGGTAAAGAAATTACTTTGAGTTTTTCTGTAACTTCCAGTAACACAATTATCTTGCATCATAGATTACTCTTTTACTAACTTGTCAAATGGATAAATTAAACAAACAGCTAGAGAAATTCTGCAGCAATATTACAGTGCTTTCTTCCATTCTTTCTTACAAAAAAGTATCTGTGTATGTTTTTATTGATTCTTAATGGGATAGCTGAAGTTTTATGCAGCTGTCTTGTTTAGCCTCTATTTTTATTAGGCAAATACCAGATGTTCTAGATACCAACCACCTCTTGTGGACTAAGTCTGTGTAATATCTTCCTGTATTCTTAATTACTTGACTTCTTAGATAAACTTCTTTAGCCCTGTCAGCAACTTTCTGAAATGCAAAATATTTATAATGTTATTTTGCTTACATAATCTTTTGCCACCGGTGTTATGCTTAGAGATCATGGAAACCATGTTTGTCATTGTTTATGGCATCCTTTTGATGGACTTTTACATTCCTTTTCAATTTCTGATTACTGCAAGCAAAACTCCCATGGTTTGATGGTCTTTTCATTTTCCAATCAGTTTCACAGAATCACAGAATGGTTTGGTTGGGAAGACACCTTTAAATATCATCTTGTTCCAACTTCCCAGCCATTGCATAACTTTGGTTACCATCATAATGCTCACGGTCTTTAGGGACACAATTTATTAAACTCATTAACCAAAAAACCCCCAAGCTTTATTCCAGACAGTATTTTAGGTATTGAAGAGAGAATGTAAATTTAAGAAAAATTTTTGTTGCTCTATAGCCATTATTTAAAACAAATAATTTCTTTTATACTGGTTTAAATTTTCTTCTTCAGAAATCAAAAGTCAGAACTAGTGTATGTGTAATAGTATGAGTAAAAAATATATTATCTTTAAATATCTTAAACATACATTTAGACTTTTTCTCTATATCTTTTTGGGATCCGATGAAGTGCCATCCTATGCACAAGATTTTAAAGAGACCTTTTGTGTTAAATGCGATAATAGTGAGTGAACATATATATGCTGACATATATAGCATTTTTAGGTGACCTACTTAGGAATTTCTGGTGTTTATGTTCAGTCAAAACTATCAGATTTTTAAGTGAAATCTCAGAATTTCACTGGAAGTCTTATCAGAGTTCAGTGCTAAAAGTCTCAGTCTCCAGTGGAGTAGTTAGAAAAGCTTTCTTTTAGATTTCTTGTCCAATATTATTGAAATCAGAGGAACTAGAATTTATAGCATTCAAATTTAGGGGACAAGCCCTGCTGCACCTTCTGCTTTTTATCAGATGAATAATGTCCAAATTGATATACACCTTTCCCTCCTATTAAATTAGCTTTACGTAACTGTGAGGAGCTGGGATGTTGTTTCAACATCTCTGACAGAGTGGCTTGTCCCACTTCAATGTTATGTTACCTACAGAACGCTCAGATCACTTTCTCTAGTGCATGAAAAATATGTCAAATTTACTGGTCAGCTGGGGTTTTTTTTGCAGCAGATTGTTTTGGGGGTATTTCCCCCCTTCAAATTCAGGCGGTGCTACAGTTCAGAAAATGATTAATCAATTTCATCTGATTTTAGCTTACTGTTTGTTTAACTATGTTTATTTTTGATAGAACAGTTTCATGCATAGGATATGCTATGAATACTTATTCAGTCAGATAGAGACAATGAAATTGCAGAGAGCAGTATAAACAAGAAAAAATTCATTTTCAAATTTATACCACTGCTAAATTTCAAAAGCATGTAAATGATTTATAGAATTTGTGTTAAAATTCAACCAAATGAAGTTATATGTGAAACTTTTGGGGAAGCCACACGGATACATGTAGAGGAACTTCTAAAACACTAAAGTGCTTGACTGCAGGAATTTGTGCTCTGACTGATGCATTTGCTGTTGTCTCATTTGAACTTTTCTCCTCTGACTGGAACAGGTTTATCCAGTCAAGGACCAAGATATTAGTGTTAATATTTAATCCTTACCAGATATCCAGTATATTTTTTTGAAACAGAGATGACAACTGGCCAAATGTAACCACCAAGCACAAGTTCTCTAGGTGCTTTTCTGGGACAGCCATTTCTGTTTCACAGGTGGGGAACTACAAAGAAAAATCTGCATTTTCCAGAGTTAAAATGTGTCCGCTCTGCAATATTTGACAGGAGAAAAGATTCCTGAAGTAGTAGATTGAGGAAATAAAGTGCTAAGCAGTTTTTGCTTGGAAACTAAGGTATCTGCAGGCTCTTCAGGGCCATGTGCTTTTACTGTTGGTGTGCAGTGAAATGGGAAAGAATGAATTTATTGATAATCCAGTTTGCTGCCTTCCTTCTTGGTTAGTCAAAACTGATGCCATTTACAGCTGCATGATACTTTTTAACAGTGTGAGATAGGGAAGTAATATGAAACATTCAACTTGAAATTCATGTCACAGTAAGACAGCCTACAACAACAGGCTCTAATTTAGATCCTAAACTGAGGAAATAATTTTAAGAATCTTATGTCACTTAGCAGCAATAAAACACACAGGGAAATACTGGGGAAACACTTCACTAGAAACAGTGCTAGATGCTAATGGAAGCCGTGCACTCTAAGACAGTTTGCCCAAATACAACAAGACTGCATTTTGAAGTCCCTATTTCTTGATAAACCATGCAGGAAGGACCATATACCCGTGGAAGCTTTGTCAGTGTTTTTTATTGATAAAATCAGAATGTATTTCTACTTATCTGTTGGCTAAGCTCACATTCTCCACTCTGACCTGAGAAAATATCAGAAGAAAAATTAAACACACAACATGGCCCAAAGCTGGATAGACATGAAAGCTTTGGAGAAAAGATTTTGCATCTTCTGCTGGTCAATAATAAAGCTGTCTTTACTTGTTTTTTTGAGGAGGGATATATGAGTATCTAAAAAGCATTCTAGTGTTATGTGACTAATATTTGGGTAAAGTTAATGAGTAACATCTGTTCTGCTAGAACAACAGCTTCATTAAAGACCGTTCTGAATATTCACGGAGTCCTCATGGAGGTAAAAGTGAACTTTCTTTATTGCTTAGATCAGTCCAGTTTTATAGGGTTTCACAGGGTTCATATGGCTTAAACAAACTATTATTGGCTAAAGTAACTTAATCATGCCTATATTTCTACATGAGTGGCTATATGCATCATGATACATGTCTCTATGACAATTTCTCCCCCCTCCTCTATCCTACAGTTTCTGCCCTCCTGCTTAGTGTGCTCTTTCTTGCTTACATTATTGTTCTTTGTTTTCTTTCTTCAGAGAATCTTCAAGGACTCTTCCTCTGGGACTGTAGGCTGGGTTGTGCAGGCAGGCTTATCATGCCTTTGCTCTGCTGAAATATTTCCTACACTTAATAAAGCTGTCCACTCCTGAAGATTAATTATGTTTGCAGATGAGTGGCATAGTAGTTGTTGAGGGCTAAACCAGCTATTAGTTTCTTAAAAGGGGATTACTGCTTCAGGGAAAGCAGCAAGGTTCACTGATTAAGATTCTGTCATTCTCCTATCTTAATGTATCAACACATCAGTTTGACACTTAGGCTTCCATCTAGACTCACGCAAAATGAATGAGCAGAACTTGCTAGTCATTATAAGCTAGGTGGATCATCTTGAATATTTGACAGGTCTGATCAGTTCACATTTTAGGTGAGGTTGCCCCACCTGTTAATTGAGTGAGTTGTCCACTCTGTTACGGCAACATCATGAGCAGAATTTCTTTAAAAGCCTCTCCAGTTGCAGTCTCAGGTTGTGCCTTGTCTTGCGCTGCCTGAGTCAGTGCTGACTTCAGAGCACAGCGATACTGAGAACAAGGCTGAACCGGCTGCCTGAGGGGCTGAGGGCGAGCAAAGCAGACACATCCTGCCACTGGGTGGTGATGGAGATGTGCTGCAGCTGTGCTGCAGCCTCATTACTGTAATTAGTGTCTACATAGTTACCAGGGTGCCTGATGGCTTCTTCAGGTAGAAGAGATGGTTATGGCTGTCCCTAATTATTGCTTCTCACTTTGCAATTTTTCTCAGACAGTAAATAAATAAAATTGCTATTTTTCTCAGACAGTAAATAAATATTCTGGCTCCATCCATCCTGCATTTCTTGTTCTTTCCTATCTGTATCCAGATGCACTAATTTGATTCTCTTCATACACCTTTGAACCTGCAGAAAGAGAAGCAGCCTCGGCTTGGGTTAATTTCCTTTCACAAAAGAGCCATGTTCTTCTTTGCATGAGGTGTTGGCTCTTGCTTACCCAGCTTTGAAGGCTGTTGCTTCTCTTTATTCTTATCCTATCTCTTTCAGAAGAAAACCAGAGTAACTTTTCACAAAATGTTTGTAAGCAATAAATGACTAGCACCTTCTGAGGTTATACAAATGGGAACAGAGTGCATCTGGAAAGTGGCTGTTGTAGACAAAGCACCCATCTACAGAAGGAGGCCATTTCTGTAAAGGACTGCTGGCAGGTAAGCCTGTTTTCTTAAAATGAGGTGGCTCTGGGACTGTGTCCTGTCATTCTAATATCAACTATTGCAAGTATTTAATGTAACTATTTTTTAATGCTCCAGTGATGTAAGATTCATTTTAGATTTGGCTATGACAACAGCACTCTTTTATTTATATACTGTTCCTCCAGCAACAGCAGAAACTTACAATCCTCAGACCTTTATTTTGCAGTCCTGTTAACAAACCTTTTTATTCACAAGATTCTGCCCTCATGCATATTATGCATATCATGTTTCCCTTACCATGTACACAATAAGAAACCATTTCACTTTTTCTCTAACCTACCATGAAAAACCTCTCCCATAAGTGATAAATTCACTGCAACCTATGTTTTGCAAGCTACAATCACTTTCTAGCTTTGTTTCATTGTGTTTCATTTTTGTAAACCCTCAATAGTTCTAGACTAAAAATCAGGAAAGCCTTAGCAACTCTTCCTAAAGAGAAGACAAAAAAATTGAGTGATGTAAAGTTATTCCTTCTGCTGTGAGTACGGTTGGGTGGTATTGTAACCATGGAAGCTTCATGATAATTAGTTTTTACTATGTATGAGTTCATTCTAGCAAAATCCTAATTTCAGGCAACTTGTTAAAATGCTGCATTTTAGTTCAATGATCCATTCTAATTTCTAGGTTGATTTTGTATCTTCTTTCTGTAACTAAATTCACAAATATGCCAAAATATGCACATTAATCTTAGTAATTTCTGTTAATGAGTTACAAATTTTATTTCATATAATGGGTACATCTCTCAGTGCTGCTCTGCCTTTTCAGTGATGGTTCCTGGAGCAACTCAGAACTTTTAATAGAGGATGCTCTCTTAACTTCATTACCAAAACAAATGCAGCGCTTGTTTTGCACAAAATTTAAATGTGAAGACAGCACTAAAGACAAAGGAGCATGGAAGCAAGCTTGAATATCTCTCTGCTTGATTATGAGATGCTAGGGCTTGAGTAAATGCTGTCTGCCTTTATGAAACAGAAAAAGAAATTTGCTAAATTCCCATTTAATTTTGTAGAAATTGATGGTACTGAGACAAATTCATGTGTAATATTAATTTGCAAGAACTAGACAGAATGTCCTGTGAAGCCTGAGCACTGGTACGCATGAATAGGAAAACTATAGGGATTTTAAAGGATAGTGCTTATAAATTTGTTACAGCCTAGGTTTAGCTGTGGTAAATAACAGAAGTCTAAATATCACTTTCGTATGCATTATCTACCTGAAAATGGACTCCTTCAGAATGTCATTGGAACTAAATTTGTGAATAGAAAACTGCAGGATTTTATGATGCATTTCCTGGAAGGATGTTAATTCATGTATTGAACAAAGCTGGAAAATCAACTGATTTAGATTTAACTTTTCACTTTGGATACAAAGCATTGTAGGACTTCTTGATTTTGTTTTAGCTATTCAGAGATGCTTTAGACCAGAAATCTGCAACCATTTTCATTTGAGCTATATTGAAAGTAGTTTCCTGCAAATTCTTGGTGTAACTCAAGGCATTTGAATATAATTAGAATTTTAGACTTGACCAAAAGCAAGATATACTTGTGCTAATCAGGAATATGCTTTTATCTTGCATTTCATACTTCATGCATGATTCAGTCTATCATAATTTCTGTTTAAATTTTTATCACACATTATTATGTATGCTTATAAAGCAGTATTTTCACTGAGCTCAACCGATACTTCTTATTAAAAGATTATAAGTAAGAAAGGAAAATACGTTGATAATGTAACCACGTGAGCTGCAGTTGCTGAAGCAAACAGGAAAGGTTTTCCTCATGGCTTAAGATAAAGGCTTTCAAGAGCACGGATAAAATACTCCCAGTCTCCAAACCCTGAAAAAGAGCGCTCTCTAGAGAAACAGACTTTCAGGCCTTTGTTCAAAGTCTAAGGTGTTTTGGACTCCTGGTGTTTTGGAATTCATTTGGGTCATTGTTGTGGGTTTAGGACTAGCTAAACTCACTAGTACACTTACTCATTTCTCTGTTGTGACATATGATTTTAGGAGAAAGGAAAACAGGCTCAAACGTAGACCATAAAGAAAGTTTATCAACAAAACTAAAAAAAAAATGAAAAGGAAAAATCAAAATGAAACTTCCAGAACACTTCTCTCCCCTGCCCACCTTTCACTTTTCCACTTGACAACATAAAATAAAATCTGGGATTTTTTAAATCAGTTATCACTTCTACAATAAACTTTCTTCAATTCTCATAGGGCAAGGAGTTTTCTTTTTCAACACCCTGGAGGTATGTCTACAAGAACACAGTCTTCTCGTGGCTTTGCATCTTCACAAAACAGCAGCTGCCCGGTTTAGAAAAAACTCTGCTGTTGTGAAATTCCTCCCATTTTCACA
>VWYI01028391.1:58964-79803 GCA_013399455.1 Anthoscopus minutus
AAAGCTGTCAGTTCTCAGAACTGGGCAGCTATTGGCTCTTTCTGAAGCTCCCAAGAGCCTCTCTCAGGGAAGCTATTTCTGTAGATGTTTTCCTTCCTTCCTCCTCAATATTAAAGAATGTCAAACCAACACAGTAATTTTTTTCCTTTTGTTTAAAGAAATAAGTCATGTGGGAAAACTGTGTTTTCTGTCTGTAGTTGAGACATTTGCTTATCAAAGATATGTGAAATACTGCTACTTACTACAAGGTTTTCTGTTTTAACTATTCCTAGTTTTGTTGGAATTCATCTACAAAACAGACAGCTGGCTTTAGTAGTTAATGCCTTTTTTTCATGAAGGAGGAAGTCCTAGTACTAAAATGTTGCCTTAAAAAAAGGCTATGACTTTGATGAGAACTTCCCTTGTATAATGAGAGAAGTTGTGGGAGTTTTCTTTGAGTAAAGCCTTACTTCTAAGGATTTTATGAAAAACTCATTAAACTTGAAGAGGCAAAGCAGCAGAACAACAACAGCTGTTCTCAGGAAGTCATCTGTGTTAGGTACTATTATTGGAATTGAAGGTCAAGTAAAACAACTGTTTTCACTTGCTGTCATGTGTGTGCTCTCCAGTGTAAGTCAAGGAGCTTGTCATGCCTATAGCACTGCAGAAAGTAAGTAAGTTAGCCAGAATTTGATGTGCAATGACATTATTTGTAGCTAGAATTTAAGAGCTTGTTGTGCAACTACAAGAAAATGCAATCTTTTACAAAAAATGTGATATCAGATGTATTGTGGTAACCTCAAAAGTCATGAGAAACTAATTTTTGCCTTTTGGCTAAGCACTGCAGGAGAGAAGGGAGATTGCAGAGACCACTCTGGAGGAGATAGCACAGCAGCAACCTTGGCCAAGAGAGGTGGAGCTAGGAGGGGAGACTGGGCAAGAAAGGGCTTCATAAAGGGGTGCTGAAGCAAAAGCTTCAGGCAGGACAGTGAGTCTTGCTGATGAAGGATAGATAGGAGCTCCCATGTAAAGATTTGGTAGTAAATGCAGGCACTCTGCTTGTGGTGAAATTGGAGTTGTTTATGGGGAGCTGTTGAGCAGAGGACTGTGACCTTGAGACTGGACAAGCTGAAGACGAAGTGACAAAAATAATAGAAATAATAGAAGGATGGGCAGGTAAGAGTTTAAGGGTCCAATGATGAGGGGCAATTAGGAAAATTCAAAACACTGCAGCAAAAATAAGCCCATGACAACAGGGGAAACAGGGAACTTTCTGGTAACATTTACATAACTTCAAACAAGGGACAGCGTGGGTACTGTTTCTCTCTCCGTTATAAGAAAGGGTTCTCCAATGGCCTTCTGCCTGGGTTTTCAGCAATCCCAGCAGGGAGCTGTCAAAGTTGTATATTGCTTTGATAATTGGTGTGTAGGATGTATAAATTAATTAGTTACGAAATGACTTGAAAAAGAAAACCTACAAAAATCCCTCTTTAGGTAAACTTGCAGCCTGCTCAAGAACAATGTTGTTTGTGTCAGAGATCTGAAGGGTAACTGGTCTTTGAACAAGCATTAAGAGAGGAACTTGTCTGTGGAAAAAGATGTAGAGAACAGGCCCTGTGACACAAGAACTTAATTGCATTAACTGCAGTTCTATTGCCAGTGCAGAGCAGGGCCTTCATGTGAGACTGAAATGCTTGTGTTTGAAAACCTGCTCAGGGGGCTTGCCTTGGCCAGCAGACATTGCTCTTGTTTATTCCGGAATTCAGGGCTTAGTTACCCTTAGAGTGAAAATTGTCAGTAAATGGCAAAAGGGTTTGGGTCTTTGCTTTTGTTTTGCAATATAGTGAAATAAATCATAATACTGCTTTTGTTAGCTATAAAAACCCTTGTGATTAATTTGGTAATGTAAGGAGGATCTTTCCAGATCTATCAATTCTAAAACTATTTTTTGAGAAGTTATGTTTTCAGTTTGAATTGCATTATGCATGTTTCTCCTCCAAACAGAACCAGGGACTTTGACTTCTGCTGCAATATTTTATTCATAGATTTTTCAATGACCCCTTTCTATGGTTTTATGAAAATAAACAGAAGTGCTTTTACCTTTGAAGGAATGTATCTGTTTAAACACTTAAAACATTCTCTATTTATTTTATATTTATTTTGAATATTTTATTTTTAAGCATTAGTCCAGTTTTCATGTTTCATAGGAATCAGAGCACCTTTTCATATTACTTGGAGTTGATTTCACTCTAACCTTGGCTGTAACCTTGGTGAGTTCTCTTTGTGAGGATGTTTTGCAGTGATCTAGTTAGTAGCAATGGATATAATAGCAAGTTCCTGTTTTTTTTGTAAAATGACAAGGAGATAAATTCTGTCTTTCAGGCAATTTTCTAGATATATCTGAACTAGACAAAGAGAGTCTTGCCATAAAGCCTAACAGAACTCCAGGGGCTTATAATGACCAAAGTAACACCCAAGCCTCTTCAGAATGAGTTTCTGAGTACTGTGAATGCAGCAAAAGCTGCAGAAGCCTTTGTTATTTTAAATTTCATGTGAGAACCTAAATAATAGGAGTTTGCCACAGAATAAACAAGTGATTTTAGTTCACATTTAATGCTGGGCTCTTATGATCATGTTGCTTCTGGTTAACTTGGAGCCTATGAACAGTTATGAGCCTATACTCTGGTTTTCAGCCTTTGCTCAAGATTTGAGTTGAGCTATTTAAACCTGATTTCTAAGAAGATTTGGGAATATGTCTGATTACAAATTTGAGATTAGTGGCTCCATACCCACATTGAAAGGAGATTACTTGTGTGCTTAAGATCTGCCTTTAATCTTGACATTTAACTTGAGTACAAGAATTTAAATAGAGAACGGGAGTATATGAGATTTATATGGGTACCTATAGGTACTGAAAAGAGTACTAAATGATTTCAGTAAACAGTACAAAATCCTCTAATATTTTAAAATGTTATTTGCAGGGGAAAAGAATTTCTTGGGTTTTTTAAAATTTAATAGTGGACATAAAAATGATTAAAGTTTTCTAACACCTCAGTTTCAGGTTTTTTTCCTATGCCAGTTTACCTTTTAAAAAAAAACATGTGCTAAACAACACTAAATTCTGGCTTTTAATAATATATTTTTCAAAATTCACTACTGTTATTTGCTCATAAACATGAGTATTCATTTGATCTGTGCTTCAACTTGCCTCTCATTATTAATTTTACAGGCAATAAAAAGCTCATTGTTTCAGGCATACTGTAGAATCCCATAGAGGAAATTCGAATGTAAACTTCTGTACATAAAAATATAACAAGAAGCATGCTTAGTAGTTCTCTGAGGTGCAGGGAAATCTCAGCTTCTGTAAACCAACCTTGACAAACCTATAGAACTGGGCCCATTTACATTTGGAAACATGCCTGAGCAACCTGGAACCTCCTACCAGCAAACAGAATGAATGATCCAGACAGATGTTTGGTTGATAGAATGTGTGGGTCAAATTAATTATGAGATTAATCCTAAACATTTCAATGCAATTTTCCTCCTTGGCTTTACTTAACTTTTAGAAACCTGGTCATAACTCAAGTAGGTATAACTTGCTAGTACAGGACTGACATAAGCTAACAGGTTTTTTTTTGTTAAGGTCATACTATGTTTCTTTTCTGGGTTACTTGACTAATCAGCATAAAATGTACATTATATGTGCATTGATATGTACACACATGTACATGTGTAATATTTATAAGAACACATAGCAGGAACAAAGATTTGGATTCCTTCTTTCAATTCAATTTACTCACTGTCCTTCCTTTCATGAAAAAAATATAATCATGTATACTGGAAAAAAAATCATCAGCAGAAGATGAGAATAAATTTTGCTACCAATTGTGAGTGCACTAGAATGCAGTATTCAAATGGGTAGTTCCAGAAAGAGACAATGTCTTCCACAGACATGCTTACAGACAGATTTGTGTTGTTCTTTGAATAGACATTGAGTGTTAGTTCAATACAAGCCTGGATATCTCAGCAATAACATCCACCTTAACACTGTTTTGTAGCCATGATGGAAGTTGTGATGGCCTCCCGAGTTCATATTCTGTACCATTATTTGCACTAATACAATTTTCTAGTGGAGAAAAGGGAGTGGGATGTTTTTCTGAATGTACATACTTAGCATAAAATGAAAGCAAAAGTGGATTCTGACTATGAGATAGATGGAAAATTCCTGAAATCGCCACAAAGGCTTTATTTGTGCCCTCTCAGCTGTGGCAGTTGCAGTTAATTACAAACCCTTTCCCCAGAAGTGCCCTGGCACAGCACTTATTGTGCTGGTGCAACAGCACTGGCCTGCACTGAAATGGGATATTATCTCATGTGCTTCTAGGAAAAAAAGCAGCGATAAAAGGAAATCAGTGCTAGCCAAAGACAGAAATTTAAAATCTTGCAAGGGAGTTAACATTTGGCTTTCAGAACTCTATGGGAATACTGTTGTAGAAAAGATAGAAAGTAATTTTAAAATTGCTAATTTTAATGGGATTTATGAAAAAGTGTTCAAGAGCAGCAGTGGGCATTGTGAGTCCAGAAATATGAACAGACTTGCAGTCAATAGGAAATGTCACCTGAGATGACATTCACATGATGTCACATTCAGTTGTGGAGATGTGAAACAACCTCTTAAATATAAACAGTTCAAGTTAAATACATTCAACAAGGGACTTACAAGTCTTTCAAAGACAGCAAAGTGGTTTATCTGGTTTCAGCTACCACACTCTAGCCAGGGCTCTGCCTCACCAGATTGCATTGTACTTTCTTGTGCTGGGAAGGAGTTTGTGTGGAGTTGTTGTGGTTTGTTTTGGTTCCTGACCCTCTGACAGATGGATTCCTGTCCACCTTCATCATCCTGAAGTCTCTTCTCCAAGGAAGTGAATGATGACTATGTCACAAACATCTTGACAGGAAGCTGCTATTAATGAGGGATTTCTATTGGTAGCAGCTAGCATTGGTTGTTTTCCTTCTGTTGCTCTGCAGCTGCACACTCTACACACTCTATCCAAGGATGAACCATCCCCCAGGGCTTTTAAAAAATATTTTTTGATAATGCAATGGATGACATTCCACCAAAAAACAAAAAAAAAAAACCAACAAAAAAAACCCAAACAAAAAAACAAAAAAAAAGGAGTCTGATTTCTTTTGACCAGTATGAATAATACTTCAAATTATTTCATGAAATGGGCCTGGAAAAAAAGCCAGTCCAAGGGAAAGAATGTATATGTGGAAACAAAATCATAGTGGATTGGTAGAATTTTTTTTGTGTGTTTTCTGAATAGATAGAATGCACTTATTTTTTGCCAAAAATGCAGTTATCAGTTTGTACTTGAAAGGTTCTTTGAAGTCATACTGATGGAGTGCAGATCCAGCAAAGAACTCTTATGTCCAGTAATATCACGTTATACAAACAATGTTTATGTGGACATTTTTCCTCTGTCCTTCCAGAAGAGCAGTTTGAGGGAGAAAGTCTTATGGATATTTATTAATATAGACATATTTGAGAACAAAAAATAAACATGTACATCTCAGCTGGAATGAGCTGTTGGTACTTAAAAGACAGAGCAATTGCTGAGCTGGAACTTGTAACTGTATTCACTTTCAAGTAAATAATTTGGGGCTGAAATATTCTGTTCTGAAAGATGGCTTCTTCTTTACTTCCAGTGTTCTGGAATTTATAAAAGGAGTATACTTATCAGAGACTTTAATACCAGCATTTTCTTTAGTCTGCTATAACGACACAGCATTTTATTACCTAATATTAATATTTAACTACTAATATTTAGAATTCCTAAGTGTATTCTAGTTGCATCTGATCTTAAAGTAAAGAAGCAATACACAATTGCCTCCATAAAACATTATCCCAAGGGAAAGTCCAAAAACAGTCACAAAACTTCAACATGCTCTTGTCTTGCATTGAGTTCATCCCCTGTAGTGTAATATAAACTAAAAGAGAGCATGACTGGTTTTAGTAATGTAAAACATGTGTTTTGTCTATGTCTCCTAATTAACTAATTTCAGTGACAATTATTTTTAAAAATGGTGAGTTTGGTGTCATAGTGACTTTAGGACAAATTAAGTAAAGTTTAATACAACCCAACAACTGCCATGAAATAATAGCAAGATGGTTTAGTGCTTGAATTATTTATTAGGAAATGTCTAATCCAAATAAATGGGAAACATAAAATGGCTTTTTGCAAGAATAACTGTTTAGACTTGAGGGAGGGACCACATCAGTTACTTGGATGGTCAAAAGATCTTGCTGTTTGAATTCAAATTTATATATTCTGAATTTTAAATTTGGCCACAGAATGAAAATCCTGATTGTAAAGAGATTAAAAGCTAGGGCTTGCTTTTATCTGTGACAATGTTTTTGCTTATTCAAATTGCTTCTTAATTTTATCTTTGCTGTTCCACATTCATGGTGGTATTTATATTGTGCCTTTTCAGTTCAAGGTATTCTGAAAGATTGTTCAAGATACAAAAAATGGTTTACGTTTTTAACTTGTTTAAATATGTGACCTTTACTGGGAGAGTACAGTTGTGTCTGCATAATCTTGGTAGGAAAATGAGTAAGAAAGTGTTTTAGGTGCTCTGAGAAGAGCTGCATGTTCTTGGAGGGAGGCAAGGGGTATGATCTGAAGCAATTTTTGCCCAGCACTGGTCTATTTCAGTCCTCATGAGTCTGTGGGTTGTCACTCAAGTCCCAGGTGTTGCAGCCTCTTGTCACAAATATGTCAGCCCACATTGCCTCTAACAGCTCTGGCAGAGAAATACTGGAATAATGAGTTCACCAGAAACAGATATAGGAAGCTTCTGGGAAACATTATTTATGATGGTGTATGGATTGCTATTAATTGTATTAAAAACATTTCTCAATCGATCCTGGTTTTTTTTTAATTTGTATTGATACTGGCACACACACCATTACTTTTCCCTTTTTTAAGTGGTCTTCAACTCTTCCTTTCACTTTGTTTTCCCATTCCATATTACAGTTTAACTGGAATAATAAGAAAACAATCTGATTTACTGGGTCCTCAGTGCCTTTTCTCTCCATTACTGTGAATGGAGTGACACTGTCAGAGAGGAGAGGGCCCAGCGTTCTGTTTGCTTCCTTTAAATTGGATGTCCTTGAGCTGTATCACACTCCAAATACTGTTACATTTAATCTCCAGATAAAAGCTTGTGTTTTTGAAATTAACAAGTTTCCTACTAGTGGTGGCAATGTTTTCATAGAAAATGAGAGAGGAACAAAAAAGTGTATTAGAGGATCATAGGATGACTCAGAGATACAAATGTAATGTATTCAGCAGGGAATTTCACCTTTCAAAGAAGCACAGTTGCACAAAGAGTAGGTTGGAATTTGTCTTGGGATACTGTATCTCAAGATCAAGGAAAGTGAATTCAAAAAGAAGGAGTGTAAAGTGCTGTTCCTTTGAGGTTAAGAACGAATATACCACAGGGAGGACAGGGGAATAGGAAATGTCAGAGGAAGGGCGACTTAGGGTTTTGAAACATCACTGAAGTGTAAATTGTGTTGTGCCCCTTGCTGAAAATTAAAAGTGGAAGTCTTTTCTAAAAGAAAAAAACAACAGTTATATGAAAACCACACAGTATGTTGTGTTTGGAATATTATGACTATGGAAATTAATTTCCTAGATTTAAAAACTTGAACCAGAATTCATTTTTATTATTCACATGAAATTTTCTGCTTATGAACCTGTGAAGTGACCAGCTTTTGAGAATATTTTTATACTCTTGAATATTTGGTAATGTTTTGAATGAATAGTCTTTAATCTATTTATTTGATCACGAGCTCTTTGATTTTCTCATGTTATTAATTATTTTTCAGTATGTAATTGGTTACTTAAGTACTGTCACTAAATTAAAAGCTTGTAGATACTTTAAAAATAGCATTGAGAATAGACAAAATATAAAATTAATATATTTACTGAATATTTGAATATAGCAAATAACCAGTGTTTCTATTGGTGGCTATGTGTTTCAGACAATATTAATGTGTTTTGCATAAAGTGTGACTTTCTTATCATCAGTACTGCAAGCAGAATAATCCTTTGAGCTTTTTTTAATATACAAATTCTGTCCACCTATATTAGTCAAAACAAAAAAACCAAAGTCTTCATTAATTTCAGAGAGCTCGAGGTCTAAGAGCTTAGTTCCTATAAATATTGTGAAAATTAGTAGCTTCGAAGTGGATGGATTCCATAACTAAATACAGATGGATAATTCTAAGGGACCTACGGATTGCAAGTGAGGTTGTTGGCTGTTGTGAGGCACAGCAGCTCCAGCTTCCTCTCCCAAAGATTACTGCAGGAACATGCAGCTCTCAGCAGCCCGGATACATGAGTCCTTTCGGATGAGTAGGAAATTTTGGAGAGAACAAGAGAAGAAAGCTATTATGAGGAGAGGCAGCACAGTGCAAGAGGTCAGATATAAATAGCTGTGAAAGGTTAGGGCATGCGTTTTCACTGAGGGAGGTGTTCATTTGTATTGCTGAGGTGTGATACTGGAACTTCTGTGTACCAGATAGCATAAAAACATGCACTGAGGATTTAATCCCTGTCCAAAGGAGTTTATATCTCCAATGTGAGAGTAGAAACACAACATATAGATACGTTATGGGAGTTACAGTTACTGTAGTAAGAGATTCAAATGCAAAGCATGAATCAGTGTCAACAGAGTTGAATTGTAAACAAGGTCAGGCTAAAAAACTGCAAATTCCAAGAGGAAAAACACAAAACTTGCTGTTCTCCCATACTTATTATTTCAAGGAAATTGTCTCTCAAGAATATAATCAGATTAACAGAGCTGTGTTTCTTAACAGGAAGTTAAGAATGAGAGGATGTTAAATGTGCCTGTAGTAAAGAATTGCACTATGCTCCTCACTTGAAAGAAGGACACGGAAGTGCTGAAGCCTGTCCAGAGAAACGTGGTGGAGCTGGGGAAGGGTCTAGGGCACTGCACTCCTGTGAGGATTGGCTGAGGGAGCTGGGGGGATCAGCCTAGGGAAAAGGAGGCTCAGGGGAGACTTTAGCACTCTCTACAGTCACCTGAAAGGAGGGTGTAGCCAGATGGGGGTCACTTCTCACAGGTAACAAGCGACTGGTTGAGAGGAAATGGTCTTAAGTTGCTTCAGGGGAGGTTTAGACTGGATTTTAGGGAATACTTCTCTAAGTGGGTTATCAAGCATTGGAACTGGCTAGCAGTGTTTGAGTCACCATCCCTGGAGATTTTTAAGACATGTAGATTTGGCACTCAGGGATGTGGTTTAGTGGTGGACTAGGCAGTGGTAGGTTTGCTGTCAGTCTCAATGATACCTACCCAAGAGGTGTCTCTGCTAAACTGAGCAGAGCTGGTACCAGAGGAGTCTGTGAGGGACAAGAACAGTTTGTGTGGATGGGGTGTTTTCTTCTTTGGAGGAATTTGGGAAGGGCAGTAATAGTTTGTGTGGATAGGGTGTTTTGTGATGGCCTTCACATATGATATGTTTTTGAAATAACACCTAATGTCTCTAGGAGGCATTGTGTAAAGGTGTATAGGCCAGAAGAAGTAGAAAACATAAATACATCTGAAGCAAATAGTAAGACAAGAAGATAATAAAATTCAGATCTCTGTATCTCCTGCACAGAGCTGTTCAGATGCTTAGAGGCATCTGAACATTATGTCCTCTGGAAGGTAATGATATTTAAAAATGATAATAAATAATTTAGAAATGATTGTAAGGATTATTAGTTTTATGGGGGTTTCCCCACTAAATAAACTTAAATTTATTTCAGCTAACAACAGTCTCTTCATGGGCTTACTAGCAAACAGTTCCAAAGGAGATGGGAGTTTTTGATAAAGGAGAAATTTTTTTTTTTATAAATTCTATGTATTTTAACTGTAATTATACCTACAAATTATTTATCTGGTTGGCAGAGGAATGACGTAAAACTCTTGTGGTAGCATTACTGTAAGTGCAGTCCAGATCAGTTTTGTTAAGAGCATTTTGCTGAGTTTATTTCTTCTTAAACCTTTGCTGTTTCCTGACCATGAAATATGGCAGTGGTTTTTTTCAGAGAATGTTAGGCTGATCTAAAATCTTGAGGCCTGTGCTGCACTAGCTGTTAGTTTGTGTAAAACCATCATGATTCAACATCTGCCCATAAAAGGTATTGTAAAAAGGAATGAAATAACCTGCCTCTATATATTTAACAAAACAAAAAGTGGGGAGTGGCTTCCTCCTCATATTCATGGAATGAAAATCTACAGTGGATCCCTTTATACATTGAGACAGCATAATAAGTACCCTAAGTGTGGGGGCAGACTTTCAGCTGCATGTAAACAGACAATAGTAGAATTACAGCACATGTCTGTGGCAGTCGTGCTGAAGGCAAGAAAAGAATCCGTGATTTCAAGCACTTTTCCCTGAGAAGCAGAAGTTTCCTTGCCAATGGAAGGAGCTGGTCACTGAGGCATGCAAACTATGCCAGTGGAGGGATCTCTCAATAGCACTGGCCTGGCTGCTCCACTGTGCTTCCCTGTCAAGCTGACATCAAACTGAAGTGGAGGAGTTGGTACATACAGGAAAAGTTGATTTGTGTCAAAGATATTGATCTCAGCTTTTTCAAACAGGGCATCTGTTTAGTGGCATCTTCTTCACACATTTACCTAAGTTAATGAATTCGGGAACCTCAGAGCTTTGCCAACAATCAGAAGACAGGCTTGGGCTCTCAGCTGCAGAGTGGATCAAGGTAATTCACTACATGAATGCTTCCAAATTAGCATAATAGCGAGTGTCAGACTTGGCATGTGTGTTCTCTTTGCAAAAGGAAAAGTGTAACAAAATTCGTTCTGTGGAAAAGTAGTTGCTATGAAAGTTGCAATTTCTCTGCACCCATGGTACTGAATGTAGGTTCCAAGCAAAGTAGGAGCTTGAGAACAAGAGGAGCCAGAAGTGAACATATTGCTCTGTATTTTAGATGAATAGGGTCACTTCTTTTTTGGGTATTGAGGGATTACTAGCAAAAAAAATCAGCACAAATTCACAGGCTGATCCTATGATTCCATGTAGCAGTGTGGTCAGTGCTGTAAGCTCAGTCCCTTCAGAGTTTTTTTCACATAAGAAATAGTGTTGTAGCACATTTGGTTGAAAAGCAGCAGATGCACAGCTCTGAGTTAGTTTTGGTTTTAGATCCCCTTTTCAGTGCATTTATTATCAAATTATGTTGTGAATATTCTTAGGGAACTAAGCAAGAAAACAAGTTTGCTGTGTAAGCCAGGGTCAATGTACTTGAAGTCATAATATCTAGGAAATAAATATTGTATTTTAAATGACTGTTGTGTAAAGTCTCAGTGACCTGAAGTGGAATTACTGTTCAAGAACCCTATTCCAGATGCAGACATGCACAAGTGTGTCAGTGACATGTTATGATCTAGAGCTGTTCACAGGAGTTAACAGCCGAGCAAATATTTTTTCTTGAGGCAGAAAACTCCAAGAGACGCTTGTGTGTTATGCTAAATATCTAGTAATTACTTTTACTCATGCTTGGACTTCTCTCAGCCTAATTCTTTGGTGCATTTATTTGCAGGGGAACATGGTTTTACAATGAAGAGAATGATTGTGATCTGTCAAAATACAGATTCATTTGGTTAGTATAATTCTCAGCAGCCCATCGCTCATCTGCATTCCTTTAAGATAAGGTGCAAATGCAACCAATAAAATCTAATATGTATTTTGTTCTCAACTTATTCAAAGCATGTGAAAGAAGGAAAATTTCCCAGGAATTGTAAAACAAATCACCTAATTTAGAACAGATCCAAGGTGCCTGTTTGCTGCAGAATTGTGAGCAAATGTTGTTTGGTTCGATATGATTCAGAAAAATAAATACTAGGAGACAAATGCTTAGGAGATATCCGGAAGCTCATAAAGCCTTTCAATACAATCAGATCCAAAAGAAAATTGGGTACTTCTGTGCTTGAGTTACTATACACCTAAGAAAATATATGTTGCTTGTGTACACTCAAATTGTGGTGGTGTTGTTATTCCAGAAGTTGGCATATGAAACAACCTCAGGAGTGTTTACAGGAAGATCCTATGGAAGGCTGGACTTGTTCCCAGTGTTGGCCTATTTTCTTCCAGGAAGAAAAGGCTTGAGAACACTGACATCAAACTAGCTGGAGCTTTCCGAGCTAAGATATAGGAAAAATAGAATAATTTTCTTAGTCTGATGTGACTATAATCCTCTTTCCTATTTAGGTGTAGCTTTCTGTTATAAAAGCTACCCTTGTAGCTCCAAGGAATTTGTTAAACCTTTCAAAATGCATGAATTGCTGGGGAAGTATGGGATGGGTGTCTGCTACAGAGGTAATTGACAGTGAGTGGACTGAGAGTGATTGCTGCTATCGGGGTGGTGGGCATGTTTGTGCCATTGAAAAAGACATTTTCCTGCATTTAAGTTATTCATCATCTACTTCTTATGCTGCTTGTCAGTGTTTCTTGGATTTCATAACCCTATGCAGTAAATTTATACAAACACTTAAGAATGAGGAAAGAAATGTTCTGAATTTAACTTGATCTTTCATCTCCAGGCATCCAGCCTTTCTATTTGACTTTCTAATGAGGCGGGATGCACTGAAACTACTTATTGCTACAGTGTAGCTAATGTGGAAAAGTTCCTAAACTCTGCAGAAGCGATCAGAGAGCAGCTGTAGCTCAGCAGCCACACGCCTTATCTATGCTTTATCCATCTTTCCATCTCCTATTTCCTCTAATTCCTCTTTTCCACCAGCTGAGAGAAGAGCTGAGCAATGTAAATGCCTTCTTGAGCTAAACAGATTTTTTGTCACCCACAAAATCCACAACTGCTTGAATTTGATGTTTTCTGTGATATAAGTGCAGTGTGTTTTTAATACACATTTGTAAATATCCAGACAGAAACTGCTGAAAAAGGGAGAGGGAATACACTCATCTTTCCTGCACTTAGATGTGCTGGCTTTTTTAGAAGTTTGGAGGCTTGAAAATTTAACAAAAAACAATAAATTAAAATAAGCCTTAAGTGGTGGGTGAATTTTACAGAAGTTATACTGAAACAGAGTTGAAATCCACCAATTGCAAAATAACATATATCATGAGGAACTATGCACTTATCTGACTGGAAAATAACTTGCAATTTTTTTTTTCAGCAGTTCAGAGAGCTTGGGTAATTTCTATTCGTTAGAACAGGGAATATTTGCCATTAACTGATAGTTTAATCTTATGAAAATAAATACTCGCATGTCTGGTTTAAAAGAAAACAATTTTATTGCTTTATTTGCAGGTATTCGTGGTTTTATTCACTCACTGAACAGTTGGGCCCATGTGCTGGTTTTTTCCAGCTATTGATGTATTCATATAATATCTTAGTCCTTGCTGTGCTCCGTGTGATTTCTGGCTGATCAGAAAAGTGTGTATTTATGTATTTTTAGTACAGTGAAATGTCCTTACATATGTCTCTAAATGCCCACTTCTACATTTGAAATAGAGAGCATTTCCAAAGGGAGATCCAAGGCTTTTAGGAAAGCTTAAAATCCAATATATAGATTTGACATTTTAGTAGATTTCTAATACAGGATATTTTTATATGATGATTTATCTTTATACTATGTTCACAAAGTATTGTGAATTTTAACACAATGATTTTAATGTGAATACGGGGGACATTCCAAGGGTTTTTTCTTTACTATATGTACAGGTCTATGTTATTGGTAGATAAATTTAAAATAAGGGGCAGAAGAGCAGGGCTATTTTGAGGGCTTTGTCCTTCTTCTAAAATCTTGTGCTTAGAGTTTTGCATACTTTCCTGTATCTAGTTAATAATATGAAGAGGTAAAAGCAGTTTTCATTTCTCTTCTGTGCTTCACATTTATTCTCAAGCCAGAATTACTGAAGGAAGAGATAAGAGCATGAGGGGAAAAGCCTGAGGTTGTAATGGGAAGGCTCAGAGCTGGGTTGGCAATTTTCTGGAGCATAGAGTAAACATTAAGTAAATGGAAATCTCAGCAGTTGCTATGGAGGGAGGACTTCTTCAGAGAAGAATTAAATGACTTGGGAGAAAATTCATTAATTTATGGTGGTTTCACTCTCACCTAAACCAAACACCTATGTCCTCCAAAACCATTAGGATTTGGCATTTAAAGTTTTTCCTTTTTTATAAGAATGCAAAGCACTAAATGTCTAATCCTTAATATTCATTAATTATCAATATTGTGGAGTATTAGTGTTGACTTTGAAAATCCTAATTTCTGTAATAAAAAAGAAAAATTTCCACATATATTTTTGGTCTTTCTAACCTCAGCATTTTTTAAAATGTCTGGTTCAAGGTATTTAAAGGCTTAAAAAACCTTGTAATTTATGATCTGATAAAAAGATATCTTTGTTGGCAGGTTATAAGTTCTGAGTTATGAACACACACTTCCAGGCAGCATTCAAATTTCATTTTGTTGCCACATCTGTGCTTAAGGGTAGTACACAAAATAATTACCTTTGTAGCAGAAACTCTGCAAATATTTTTCTTCACATTTTTCTGTTTGACTGCCTACGTGATGGGTCTGCTTTCTTGGGGTTGAAAACTGAATATGTAGACATTTGTGACTTTTTATTGTAAAAATCAGGACATTCAGAGGTTTTATTGTAAGAGTCCTACACAGAAGGTAGATTTCTAGTCTAGATACACAGGGAATATTCTTAACAATTTTAATATGCCACATCCTGCAAAATCTTTCTCATATATCTGACTGCAAATCTGCATTCTGGCTATTGAAATACTTGAACTCAGTTGTTAAAATATATCAATTTATTATTTAATACTGGTCTTGCTGCTTGTAACAAGAAACTTTTGAAGCAAAAGAAAAGGAGATTGAGAACATTGAAGGACCAAAGTATTTTGAGAACTAGAGGACTAAAATATAATGATCATTTCTTGCATTTTGTCATGTTGCTTATACATTTTAACTATAACCTATAAAAAACTATAATGTGTGTCAGTTAAAGATCAAATTTTTATACAATCAAGCCACCCATTTAGGCAATATACATTTACCTAGCTTAAAGGATATAGATTGTACAAGTAGATTTCTCCTTGATTAACAAAAAACCTCAAAACACTATTTTTTTGTTTGGGGTTTTTGGGAACGAAATTACCATTTATTTTGTTGCGTGAGTGTATTTTTTGTGGTGTGGTTTTTCTGTTTGCTTGGTTTTCCTCTTTGATAAGAGCACCATTTAACAGGTATGGAGAAGTACAGCTCAGGTAGATGCTCTCTACAGCAAAAGGCAACTCCCTTAAGATGTGTGCTAGGTACAGAATTAAGCAGCAAAGATTTTATAAAGAAACTGGACACAAACAGAACAGAAGCCTCCTTGAGTACTCCAAGACTGAAGTCTACTAAATGTGAGTTGTGTTTAATTTTTTTCAAAGCCTCAAGTTATAACCTACTGGTTAAAACCTGTATAAACTACTGGTTATACTGGTTATAACTGACACTTGATGAGGAATAGCAGGTTTTCTCTAGAGTCACAAATTTATTGTAAAAGCTTGGCAGTTAGGATGTGCAAAGGGATGGAAATGACAATTTCCATCTGACTGAAAATTCAGTCAGGTTTCCTGGAAGTCCTATAGTGGTGAAGTCCAGACTTTAATGCTGCACAGCTTCAGTAAAGTTTTATTTGAGCTGAGATCTTTAGCATGGGTTATTTATTTACAATGTACTTTTTGTTCCAGATGAAATGTAATTTTTAAAACAAAATTTTCAAAAGCCCTACGATAAATTCTCTTTTGCATCACTGCTGCAATATGGGGCCAGCACCGACCGTTTCAGCAATGACTGTAATAGTGTAATAAGGGTAAACAAATAGATCAAACTGTGCAAAGTGTTAAAGGAAGCGAAGAGAAATAGCTCTCATGGGGAGGTGTTATTGGAAGGAAATAATTCCTTTCCAAGGAGTTATCTCTGGCTCATTGGAGATAACCTTTTTTCTTAGACAATATGAAAGGAGCTTTGCGTCCCATAGGCAGCACTGTGTTCTGAAGGTTTTTCTGAGCTCAGAGGCTGCTGAGATGCTCTCAATACCCAAGTTAATGATATTTTTTGTTTAACCTGATAGGAGGGACAAGGTAGAAAACCCTTATCAGGGGTTTAAAGGAGAAACATGCAGGACCAGGGAAAATTCTCCTCAGTGTGTGCTGTTTAATGGCATCACCTAGGAGGGAAACAGTGATGCCTTGGCTTTAACATTCCAACATTCCTACAGAAAAACCCCATTTAAAATGCCAATGACATGGACAAAGTAAAAACCTGGGAATTTCCCTACCTAAGAATCAATTCGTCTGCTATTAATTTATATGCATGGCACATTTGACTTTGGTTTCTTCAGTGCTGTCTATGCAGGACAAATGACCACTCCCATAAAAAGCCTTTGGGTTCATAGATCCTTGTAATAAATAATTTTATTGAACTGATAATAGACCATTATGATGAACTGTGCTCAGCTTACAAGCTCCCATGCCCTGGCAAAGGCTCTGTGTAATTCTTTCTCTCCCTTCTATAACTGGAATATTGAACTACAAATTGACTCGTGTAAAAATCCATCTCACTCAGGATTCTGTTTCTCTGGGACTGTATCTTCTGCTTATATCTCTTCTGGTTTTCTAGCAAGCCCATGTCACACCTTTTTGGTGGCAGCTGCAGTAAGGCTCCATTAGCAAGCTGAAAGCGATCTCATCTGTCTGACTCTCTGGACTGCAAAATTCTTGGCTCTGATCAGCTACTTTAGCAGTTAGTTTTCTTGCTTAGTATTTGTGGAGATCTGTATTGGTTTTGTGGAAACTTGATAAAAAATGGTGAATGTGGCTGTTCAGTGAATCAGAGGTGGCTGTGGAAGATATAAAGAACAGGTCAAAATGTTTATATATTCATCACTTAGACTTAATTCTCATTTGATTAAGAGGATTTTTCTTCCAAAATCTTAAGATCTACCACTCTAGATTCTATTTAATAACAAATGAAGAGGCTGTGAGTTAGAAGAACTGATTATGATTTTACTATGAAGGACTAAGTTTAGGGAGTTTAAAAGAGTTTATAGCTTTTGCATTAGCCATTGGAACTACACTTGCCGAACTGCAGCACAGGTTGGTTTGCGTTTTTGGGGGTTTTTTTGGAAGTCCCATGACTGCATTTGGGGGGAAAAAAATTATGATGATAACTATAGTTTTGACTTTTTAGGTGGAAAAAAAGCTGAAACTGTTCTTTGACCAAACAACTGATCTGAGTGCTGCACCTGCCTTCCTGCATATTCATGAGACTAAGTTTTGTACCTCCCCATAATGTCATCAGTGCTGAGAGAGGAGATAGCTGATGCTGTGTGCAGCTTTGCTCTGAAATCACACATTTGTCACTTCATCAATACCTAAATACTTACTCCAAAACTTAGCTCCCAGTTTAGTGGCTCTATATTGGAAATAAGATATTGTTCATTATAATGAAGGTGACACTTGAACACTGCAGTTAAAAAATCAAAATGTGAAGATCAGCCTGGGTCCTGGGCTCACTAACACTCAGCTCTAGTCTAGTCCTTGAGCAGCAACCTGAAAGTCAGCTGTTTAAAACAATATGTATACTCTGGTTAGACAGAACATGGGAGCAATCCTCTGGTTTGCATCTCTATTCCTATCTAATATGGGGTGACAGGGTTACATCCTATTCTGTGATGAGACACTACAGATGTAAATATTTTTCTTTTTTAAAAAATTGCAATGAGAATATTGTGTATCAGTGAACTTGTATTTCAGCTCCCAGGATGTCATTGCACAGATTTCATAACCAAGTTAATTGATTTGTTTGTTCTTAGAGATTATTTGGATGGCAAAAACAATGATATATATAGATGAACAAAGCAATATGAATTATCATTTGATTCCTAGTAATTTCATCCTTATAAAAATGAAAAGCTAGAATCCAATAAGCACATCCTGCTTTCATAGATATTTAATTAACTCAGAAAACTGGCAATTTGGAAATAAACTACTTTGGTCCTAGTAACACTTGTGAATATTTCAGAATAAAGACTTTGAACAGAGTGCTGATGCTGGTGCCAAATATGTATGAGCCAAGCACAGCTCAAATTCATAATAAGAGCTTTCCAAGCTGCCCAGCTTGTTCCTTTTCACATCCTCTGATGTTTTTCTGGCTTGCCTTTGTTCTTGCATGCAAGTTTTCTTTGTAGTCTTTAAAACTGTCAGTCTCACACCATTGGCAGAGTAAATGTCATGCTTGCAGAGTTACAGTTCAATCAAAATAGTTGGAAAATGGAAATCATGCCCTGACCTTGTGCAACTTCTCTGCAGAAAGGGAAATTTTTTCCCAGAGGATGGAATAATAAACTAATATGAATTCTCCTATGTAATGATTCCCAGCAGTGGGACTGGAACCCAGTAGAAGCAAAAAAGGGTTATTTTAATTATTTCCTTTTTTATATATAAAAATGCCATAGGAGAGGAGGGGATTACAAAGTTCTATACATATAAATTGCAAAAAATGGGTTTTCTTAACAAGAATTATTATTTAATGTTTTATAAATGTATCTATGCATAGCTACCATGCTTCTTGACACTGAGTTTGTATTGGTGGTGTTGATATGTGCCCTAATTTCTTTTAGCTGAACTTTAAAATTACTTTAATGTGGTTTGTAATTAAAGTATTTAAGTATTTTCTTTTTTGTTGTTGTTTTGTTTTTTGTTTGGGGATTTTTTTGTTTGCTTGAATGCTTAGTTTTTCAAATGGGATTCAAATTTTAATTGAACTTTGGGGTTTTTTTGACATTGCCCCTAAATGAGTCCAAAAGGTGCCATGAACAATATTGAATATATTCATCTATCATCTGTTTTATAGACAGGTGTTAACAAAAAATCATCTTCAAGTACTTTTTGGAAGTGTGATACATGCATGTAATAACCACAATTATTAAGCTATTTAACATAAATAAGATTTTTAAACAGTGTTCCTATGGATAGTATTTTTAAAATAGAAGTCTGGGCTTGAGGTACTGAGTAAGAAGCTCAAGTTAAAACATATTAATATATATTTTTGTGTTTTCATATATATTTATGTTTTCAAAATAACTGGCATATTCAAGAACTACCTAATATGGCTCTATTTTCCCTGTGTCTCTTATTAGTGCCTTCTAAAGAGTCAGTAACAGTTTTTCAGTACTGTTAAGTACTGAGTTTGAACCACCAGTTTGGCCTTCCTAACTGCTATGATTCTCTAAGAAAATCAAGACCATTTCTAGATCTTTATTTTTAAAATATTCACTGTAGGAGATTATTTGAAAGATAAATTAGTATTAGGAATGCTGGTATGAATCTTGGACTTCCCTAAACATGAAAAGTCATCTCATCTCACACTTGCTAGCCTGAGTAAGCTCTACATAAATAACAAAATATACCATTTAACAAGCTTTGTAATTTTTTCTGAATATGGGCATTGTTCACCAGATGACTGAATGAGACTTCACTGAATTGATTTTTACTCCCATATTTATGGTGGAAGCTGCATTTTTCTGTGTTTTTTTGCTGCTTTGACTATGGAAGTATTTAACTGGGTTTGCTTCTTGGCTCTAGATCAGGAGTTCTTGCTGTAAGTCATCTATCTAGACCAGTACCTGTGAAATTTTCCTCCACTGAACTGAATCCCCCAGGCTTCCTGTCACATATCTTCATAAGCCCTTGGGTGTGACAAAGTTTGCAGTTTTGATTCCCAGAGCTGGAAGTCCCACTTTTGCTCTTGGAGAAAATCGCTGGATTTTGTGTTAGAGACAGCCCCAACTCGATCCATGGCATCGTTCCAACCAAACCTGTGAGGTGTGTTCCTTCAGTGAAGTGCTCAGGTTTCAGTGCAGGATGTGTCCCTAGCCAGACACACTCAGTCTGCAAATGTATCAGAAAAGCAGCTTTCATAGAAGCCTTAAAAGGGTGTCTCAGTGCTCTACCAGGACTTTATTTGTGCTGGAAGAAGCAATCACATGCAAAATTCATAGCAGTGTCTTGTCAAAAGCAGTGCCGTATAACCTTCATTCTCTGCACAGATTTAATGCTGAAGCTGACTTCTAGGTAGCTGTAAATTCTGGTGATCCTTGGCCCATCTGGATAAATGACTTGGGAATAAGAGCTTCTATTTGCATCACATCCTCCCCCTACACATTGTTAAGCATTGCCATCAATGTTGCCCAGTTCCTTGTGGCCCTTTGGGCCCAGTAGCACAAGCAGCCAGTTGATCCTGGAAGATGTAGCACACACCTGCTCAGCAGATGCTTGGCTGGTTTTCCTTTTACTGGGGTGAACTTCTTCCCGCTGAAAGTTCCATTCACTCACCTTCCTCCTCCACAACCACTTGATGGTAGAATCTCGGTAATGTGCAGTCTTGTTCATCTTTTTAGAACCCTATCCTTATCTTTTTAGAACCCCATCCTTATCTTTTTACCATCTGTTTGAAGCTTTTCGGGTTTTTTTTTGATCAATACAGAAAATTAGCAACTTGTTGTGGGTTTAGAGCTAGCTAAAACTCACTAGCCCACTTATTTTCTGTTGTGAGATATGATTTTAGAAGAAAGGAAAACACAGGCTTAAACTTAAGACTATAAGGAAAATTTATTAACAAACTAAAAAAAAACAAAATGAAAAGGAAAAGTCCAAATGAAACTTCCAGAACACTTCCCTCCCCTACCCACTTATTTCTTTCCCACCTGACAACATAAAACAAAATCTGGGATTTTAAATCA
>VWYI01028391.1:80467-105572 GCA_013399455.1 Anthoscopus minutus
CCGAGAGCTGGGCCGCTAGGTGGGGAGCGGGGAGCGGCCCGGCCCGGCTTGGCTGGCTTGGCCCAGGCCGGGCCTCTCCCCCCCTCACAGCCCCGACACCTTCAGCCGCCGGAAGCCAAAGAGAGCGAGTTCCGAGTTTCCCGGGCTCCAAGATGGGTATTCACGGGGTTGGATCCTGACCCTGAATGGCCTACAAATCTGTCAGTTCTCAGAACTGGACAGACACTGGCTCCCTCTGAAGTTCCCAAGAGCCTCTTTCAGGAGAACTATTTCCGTAGATGTCTTTCCTTCCTTCCTCCCCAATACCAACCAATATCAAACCAGCACACAACTATGGGCTCCTAAAATAGCAACTATAGGCTCGTAAAACTACAGGGTTTGAGTAGCACATCAGATAAAGGTACAGCAGAAAACAGTAAGAAACAAAACTAGTATCTTATTATATGCCTCACATTTAATTAATGGCTTAAAAACAAAGCTACTGAAGTGAATAATTTACATTAGATATCAGATTAGACTTCAACAAATCAACAGAAAGTTTGTATCTTTCTATATTAAAGATTGATTATTTTCCTCTGGCATTTACAGAGAGGCAGTATTTTAGGAAAAACCTTAACTGAAGAGAATGAGAAGTAGTCCAGATCTGAATTTTAATACTGCAGTGGAGAATTACCTCCTCTTTCATATTCTAGTGGAGCAATTTTAAACTTCTGATGTTCCATTCAATTAAAAATCATTCATGAAGGATGCAGGGAAAAAAATGAAGGAAGTTGTTTTTATATGCAGCCTAGTGTAAAAAACCTATACATTTTATAAAACCCTATGACACCTATTAAAGTCTTAATGATTATTTAGAAGGAGTTTTGTTGAATGTTTGGATGGACAAAACTATTCAGTTTATTGATAATGAACCTCACATTACAGATTTAATCTGGCATACTCTGATTTTGCTTATTTTTTGAAGATGTCAGGAAATTCTGTAAATATTTTGATTTCAAAACTACTTTCATATAAGTATTTCCTGTTGATTTCTATTCTGGATGTGGAGGAGTGAAAATAATTGGAAAGAGCTTTTGATTAATTGCTATGTAGTTGTGCTATGTACTTTGTATAGATAGACTATCTTGCTCTTTGTGTTCTTCATATTTGTAAAATGCCAGTCAAATTGTATTGAATTATATTTGTTTTTTAAATAATATAATCATCAAAAATCTATGCAGTATGATTGATGTCTGGTAGATAAATTATTTGCTTATAACTCATATTTCCTATGACTGTTTTAAAGCCATCTACAGTGTGGATTCGGGAGTCAGAAATTATAGGAACATATTATTTTGTAAGGCTTGATTTGAATAAAAAAATTAGGAGATTAAGGAAGTAATTCAATCTGGCTCTAATGATAGTGAATTTTCTGCTCCTTCTAAAGATTTAAACACATATGAACTTGAGCACTATCATATCTTTTGGGTGCAAATCTGCTTTTCCTATTGAGCTAATAAAGTCACTCAAAAGTAGCATTAGTCAAGGAAATGCTCAGTATTGGGCTAGCATATTTTTGTCATTTAATCTGTTTTAGAACAAGTAAGAAACAGACCCTACACCTTGCACAATATGGGTTGGGCTGGAAGGATCTGCTGCTGCAACTGGTGAGAGTGTGGAGTTGACCAAGTCCAGGCTGTTTCTAATCCAGGCACAGGCTGAAGTGGTTGCTGTGGTAGCCTCTGCAGACTGCTTGTGAGTTTCAGAATGGGTACTGCATGAGTTGCACAAGAAGCTATTCCTGGCATTGACAGAGGAGATTGTGCAGATCAGTCATGTAAACCATTCATTTATCATTGTGATATCTAAGGCAGTGCTGGCTATACTTGAAGACAAGACAAAAAACGTAGTGACCCCCATATATATGTACTTATAAAATGGTGTTTTATTTTCTTTATCTGTTGTCCTCATTGTGAAAACCAGTCTATTTAGTCAGGCATCTGCATGTAATATGGTGGCCAAAGTACATTTTGGGGATCATGTGTACCATGTTTTGATAGATCACTGATAGT
Organism: Anthoscopus minutus; assembly: GCA_013399455.1. Lineage (NCBI taxonomy): Eukaryota > Metazoa > Chordata > Aves > Passeriformes > Paridae > Anthoscopus > Anthoscopus minutus. The sequence goes on from VWYI01028391.1 coordinate 82,519, forward strand.
ATCAGAAGTGTTAAGGGTGTTAACTGTATGGATTTTTTTTAACTCTTCCATTGTTAAGGCTGTGGCAGGTTCCATTTATCTTTTCTACCATGTGGGGATTTCAAGAATGAGAAATCCTGTGTTATTAGAACTTCGTATAAGCAATATAGATAGTTGTCTTGTTTTGTTTTCCTTGCATAACACAACTTCCAACAGCAACTTCTGTGTGATTTATTTTTTATGAGGGCCGAATCTAATAGTAATAAACTAACAAATGTGTTTCAAAGCAAGCAGAAGAGTTGCTCAAATACTTTTTTCCACATTAAGTTTATACGTTGTGCGGGTTATTATCCACTGGTGGCTGTTCAAAATGTATCAACTTGTTGATTCTTAGGAATGACTGCTTCTTTAAGCAAAGTAGAAAAGTAGATAATCTGAGAGAGATATAGGGTCCTGAGATTGGTAGTATATATATTATTTTATAGAGCCTTGTAAACCCAGAGTTACACTCTTTCCAAAGTACACCTCTACAGAAAGCTACAAAATGGTATCCAGTATGGAATTTGGCACAGTAAAATGAAAGCAGTGTGGATTCTAGAACAGGTTATATCACTGTTCCAAGCACACAAAATCTTGACAGCATCCTGGGATTAGGATACAAATTGCAATGAGGGCCACTTGAGTGGAACTGCTAAGATAAAAACCAAAGCCTGTGAGATTGTAATTCTGGAAATAGGCAAACTCGGAGGTCAGAAATAAGCTACTGTGACTCCCCACTATCCATGGAATGGTTTAGAAAAACATACTATGGAAATACTTCAATATTCTGTATCTTATTTAAAAACAGCCTCTTTTAATCTGAAAAATTTATTTTACAAATGGAAACACTGGACCAAAGCATGTGGAGATGCCACATCTGAATTTTTTGTTGTTATTTCACATGAAGTTAGAGGTGGGGTTCCGTGGCAGTAGGATCAAGTCTGGGGAGGTCTGGTGACCAGCATGACAGAACAAGACAAGGTCTCTGCTTGTTGAAGCTCAAAAATCCCTTTATTGGGGCATCACCAATACAGGAACAAACTCATCTTAATCCAGAGGCAGAGAGCTTTGAACAGGGGCAGGGTGGTGGGATTTATAGAGGAAGGGTGGAGTTTTACCTTTCCTGGGCTTAGAAGATACCTTCTCCAAGGCAGAGGGACTCAGCCCTTCCCGGGACTCAAAGCCACACCTTTTACTTTAACAATAACCAAATCTTTGCCTCCCTGGGCAAGGGTACCCCACAGTTAGAAAGTTCTTTTGAGTTTCTGAGCAGTCACAAAGAAAAAAAGTGTCAGGAGTCTGATGCTGCATTGTGCCTGGTGAAATCAGTCTCTGCCAGTGCTTCATAAGACTGAGAGAGGAGCTGAGACCTCCATGGCAAGGGAAACAAGTAGTGAAATGAGCATCTCACCTCCATGGTGCATTCTGGAGTTCATTTAAGCATTTTTGTAAGCCAAAAGCAGTTTTGTCTGAAGTGCCAGAAGAGCCACATTTGGCTTTTCCAGCTGAACATTGCACAGTGGTTGTCAGTCCATCCCACCTCGTTCAGATGGGTGCTGCTTACAGGCTGCCTGTGGGTAGCCTTATTCTTCCCAATAGTTGCACCTACTGTTATTTTCATTGGCTACACAATTGTGAACAACTATGGCAAGCACTCACAGAAAATACTCTACTGCTTCCCCCAAATCCATACACCAGAGGGGATCTTCAGGTCCATAACAATCAGAACAAACTCACAGGTAGACCTTTATTTGACAAAACTATACTTCCAAAGGCAGGAGGAGAGGAGACCATCTTTTAGAGCACTGTCATGGGGCGTCACCTGCCCAGCTCTAAGCAAGGAGAGTCTGCACCTCTCCAGCTCTTCACTGAGCTGAGAAAACAAGCAAAGCACAGGTCATTGTTACTGTGGAAGCTTACATGAAAGCTGTGGCCTACAGCAATCCCGCTGAAATATTTTAGGTTATTGAGGTGAAAAAGTGAAGATATTTGTAACAACTTCATATCCTTTGTGACACACCTGGGGCAGGAATTTAAAATGCACAGGCAGTCAGGCTGCTGATGGTGTAGAAAGGCATAAAATATTAAACTATCCAGGAGTTGATGTGACTGACAAGGCCATGGGCATGTGCCCCCCACCTAAGCCTCACAATCCAAACCCACACTCTTGACACATCTGAGACAGTAATAGAAATTCCATGGGCAGCCCAGGGCTGCCAGCCAAGATCCAGAGATTCAGGCTGGGTCAGGAGTGGCTTGTTCCTATTACCGTGAGTCAATGGTATGCTGGTTTAAAATGGGCTAGAAGATAGGAACTTTCATTGGTATGACTATAGTTTGCATGTTTTTGATAGAATAGCAATCACTGGCTGCTCCCACGTTATCATGGTTTGAGATGAGGGACATATGTGCTTTTGAGAATTCAGGATTTTAGAAGTCTATAACATGCTTAAACAGGTGGCAGGGAAAGTAGGGACTTATTAGGAACAGTATGTAACAAATGAAACATAGGAACATAGTTGCTAGGAACAACCATCCAAGATAAGGAGTAGTATGAAGAAATCAGTAGAGCAAGGCTTAGATGATTGTTAGAAATCTGCAAAGCATGAACTTGTGGCTCCAAAATCAGCCAGGCCCAGGTGACATTTAGCAGGACAGATGAACCTGAAGTGAAGCCAAACCTCCACTGCACCTGCCCAGAGATACGGCCTCCAGCCCAAGAGCCCCGATCACAACCACCAGGAGGTTGGCAGCTCATTATAACACAAAGAGAGAGAAGGTGGGGATGGGTGGGCAGGGAGGTGTGAGTTTGTGGGATCAATGTGTATTTATATCTGGAATCTGTCCTCAACAGGTACCCGTGGTTTGGGAGATATTCCCCCCATGGGTCCCAGCTGGCAATAAAACAGATCCCTGCATATTTCAGTGGTCAAGCCTTTGACTCACAAAATCAGGTTAATAATGACAATGATAATACAGTAATGGCATCAATACAGCACTTATTGTTACACAAATACTTGATTTGACTCTGCAGTTGCTTGTATTTATTTCTTAAGATAAGTTTTCAATATAACCATATGTTATTTGCATTTTTCCTGTGAAAACTTATGATAAGAGTTGGATAATGGGCCAGATGACCTTCAAAAATCTCCTTCAACTTGACTGATTCTGATTTTTTTTGGTACAGTTTTTGTTTGCGTATTTCATTTGAACTTTCACTAGTATGATGAATGTATATTGTTTTGAAGCAATAGACCTCATGCTTTGTGAAGACCTCTGAGTTAAAGGACACTAATGGAAATGACCATGAAATTAAGTAGAAGTGGATTGATTTTTGCTGGGTTTTGACATAATTTTTAGTGCTGCTAGCATGAGAACAATGGTTGCTTCTAGTAACTATCAAGGGCCCAGGCTCTGTTAGAGTTACTTTGAGAGATTACCTTTGACCTCAAAGACAGAAACTCCTAGAGAAGAAAAAAAGGTAATATGGTCTTCAGTTGTATTCATTAGCCAAGAGTGAATCCTCCCAAAGCAATTTATGAAAGATAATGAAACAACCTAATTTGCCATCAAGATGCTTCAATTTGCATTCTTCTCAGTTGCATTTAGTCTCAGTAAAATTGGATCATTATTTATCTCTAATTTTAATTCTTAAACTAAATTGTTTACCAGAAAGATTTTTTACCGTCTCTTTCCCCAACAACAATCTATTAAGCACAGTGTATACACTGAAAATAAATCCAAAGTAAATTGAGGCTCCTGCTAACTTATTGAACTTGTGCTTTTTCCATATTACTCTTCTTATGCAAGGCAAGAAGACTCAATTATTTGCAGTAAATTGTATGCCATTGAAAGAATTTAACCTCCTATGAGCCTCAAAGTAGGGAGATCCTGTATATGGAGGACTTGTACCTGATGGTACAGTGAGACTTTGCTCATTCTAATGGGTTGTACAGAAAAATCTAAAGGCAAGGAAAGCAGAGATAGCTTGAATACCTGGACTAGAAGGAGAAGAAATGAATGTGATGGCACAGTGCATTCTGAGTGGGCTAGAAAAGTGGTAGGGATAAATCCTTTCCTGCTTTTACTTGTGCTCTGTCCTATGCAACTGCATTTTTTGTCTAAGTCCAGTAATATCTGAGCTTGCAACTTAAGTGTTAAACTCTCTCTGTCTTACTGCAGTTTTATTCCTGCTAAGTTTTTTCCCTGAATATTTGAGTAGGTAAAACTGTAGCTGATAAGGAATATGTAGGCTGTTTTCTCAATCTATTGCTACTCCATTATTATGTGTGTGAGACACTAAACATGCCAAAATTCAGGGAACTCTTCTACAGTGAAAACTTTTTTAAACTATGCAGGAGCAACTGTACAGCTTTTCTCCTGACAATGAATATGGTACAAAGAAAAAAGGCTTGTAGTACACAGTTCCAGAATTTAAATATTGGTTTAATGTAAATCACTGATGTAGGTTTATTCAGCACGATAGAGACGTGTTTCTGGACACATGCATCTAACACTATGTTGGCCATTTATACTTTAATAATTAAAGAGTTAGAGTATTAAATATAAGTGGTGAAAGTTCAAAATGTAGAAACCTTTAACATATTAAAAACTCCAACAAAACAATAACAGAACCCCTTATCCTGAAAAAATCAAATAAATACAAATAACCTTTACAAATAAAAACAAAATACCTTTACAAGTTCAGTAGAATTAAAGTAATAAAAGGGTTAACATTCTGAAAACTGTGGGCATGTGAGTCAGAATGGAGTGCTTTACATATCTGCAGTACATGTACCATTCATAAAGATGAGATTCCCAGAACAAAGCAGCAGAGAATTAGTACTTTAGGATTGTGCATGGTAGTTACTAACCTTAGGGTAAAATTCATGGCATTGAAATGTTCAAGTGCAGAGCCAGTAGTAAACCTGCTGCATTTCTTTACCTGACTGCCCAAGACAATTGTGTTGCTAAAAAATAAAATATGTTTAGGAAAAGGGATGAAGGAGATAAGGTTCAGAACTTGTCAGTGTTGGAAGTCTGTTTCTCGAGTATTGCCTTTTTTGTAATTGATAGGTTAGACTGTCAGAGACATGATATGATCACTGCTGTTTTAGTTACATTAAATTATCTTTTTAAAAGAGAGCTGTAGTGAATACATATAGATTAGTGCTAAGAAATGTTTTAGTAATGACAGTAAAGTTCATATATTTTGCAGAATTGCCTCATTTTCATTAATCTATTTACATACATTATTTTAGCACAGTATTATAACTAAGGAAATATAAACAGATTTATCCATTGCAGATTAATGTTTAAGCATACTGGTGATTCATGTGCCTGAAAACCTATATTAATAAAAATAAGCACTCAGCTATTACTAAATTAAATGTTTTTAATATAAAAAGTAAACTGATTCCTAAAACCATTAGAAATATATATGAAAAATTATATGCATGTTTATAATCAAATCTTACTCTACATTGTTTTAAAATAACCTATTTTGTAAACTTGCATTGTTTTCCTCATTTCTCTTATGCTGAGTATTTATCTTCCTCTGGATATAAACTAGTTGACAGAAAAAAGTAAACAACTGCAAACCAAACAGTTTCAAGTCTGGAGAAAATGAAAACATTGAAATCATAGCTCCTCTTGAGGCTTTTAAAGCCCCACAGAACTGTAATTTAGAATAGGAGTTTAGCATGAACAATGAATCTTTTCTGCAAATGAAAAGCAAGTAAAGCTTTTGAGCTGCAGCTGTTCATTCCTTTGGAAACTTCTTCCTCTCAATTCACAAAAAATGGGTATAGCCTGTGAAAGAGTACATGATCCTAATGGATGATTAATTTTAAGCAAAACTTTAAAAAGATTAAATGGGTTCTTATGCTGAATATGAAGCACGTGATTGTTTATATTTTGTTGCTTCAGTTCAACTGTTGAGGATGGTATTCATGTTAAGTATTTCATCATAAATTCATTCTTCTAATGCCCACTGTCTTGGTTTGAAAAGACAGGTGTCTGCTAAGGAAGGCAGAAGCCTCCCTTGAAAGGAAAAATATGTAAATCCCCTCCCATTCCCTCTGAGTTATTATAATCTTGAAATCAAGGGGCTCTCAGACAAAGATATAGGAACAGGAATAACAGTTCTTTACTAGGAAAATTTAAATGAAAATGCAGTAGTACAAAAGAAAACAAACACTGATAGAATACAACCTGACACCCTCTTGGTCAGGGTGTGGGTAGCAGTCTGATTAAAAGGCGGCTGCAGTCCTCCTGGAGTGATAGATGTGGTTCTGTTAAAGCAATTATCCTGTAGAAGGGTGTAGTTTTCCTCTGATGATCCAGTGGTAGTGTAGATGGGTCTGGTTTCTCTCCTCTGGGAATCCAGTGGAGAAAGGCTGTCTGTGGTGTTCCATATCTCAGATTATATCCGTGTAGGAATGCTTGGCTCCTCCCCCTGGGAGGAGCATCTCACAATGGAGTGATGTAAGTTTATCAGTTGTGCAGTGAGACTCAATGGCCCATTAACAGAAGATATCCCCCTGGAGGGAGGATAGATCATGGAAGAGATAAACCAACCTGGTTTTAACAGATGATAATGGAATACACGCTTTTGATTACATCTTGCATTGCAAACCAAGACACCCACCTAAATCCCGAGTAGTTCAGTTTTTTTGGTTAAGTTTGGGTTCAGTTTTGTGGGTGATGAGGTCATTGCCCAGAAAATCAGAAGTTCATTGATGTTAATTTCTGAAAATAAAGGTATTCCATAATAACTAACAATGAGATTGGCTGAATTGAAAATTATAGAGAAGGGAATTTCAGCAGAAGGATAGAAGTACAAGTTATTTAATCCCAAGAGCAAGTGAATCATAATATAGTCTGAGAATATATTTTGGGTCAAACTACTGATGTCCAATAAACAAGTCAGCCTGCTCATTTCAAAATAGAAAACTCGAGCTAGGACAGCTCCCTGGGTCAAACTTAGAGGGGGATGTTTTTTGTTCCAGAGTTGTTCCAGAGTTAAGAATTCTGTAGGCAGTGTCACAGAGTTCCTAACTGTTTCCAGAGATTATTTTAGTGCCTAGTCCTAAACTCCTTTTCTTTTAGCTTTTGATCTTTCCACCAATTTTGTGAAAAAACTTTTTCAAAGGGCTACTCATAAGGCTTCAAGGCATATTCTGAACAAAACCTACTTAAAATACTTGTAAAATTTATTTTTTAACCCTGTGGTTTCTGAGATCCATCTGTAAAAAATCATCAACAATATTTGGTTTTCTCATTTAATTCTGAAACTTTAATATTTTGATAATTGACACCTAGAATTGAAGACATTTAAGTTTCATGATGTTTTCAGGTTTTTTCCTTTGCATTTAGTTATTTACAGAAGTTGGCAGTTCACCCATGTTCTGAAGATCTGTATATCAGTTTGTGCTTTCAACATGAATTAGGAAATGAGGAAAATAAGTTTGAGGATTTTTGATTGATTGTGTTCAATAATTTTTTGAGTTGTTCAAATGATATTTTTAGAATGTTACTTTTATATCAAGGCTTTAATTTCTGTGCTTTACCCAACACCACTAACGCTGTTCAGTAGTCGAGTCACTTGTAAGGATCAGTAATATGATCAGGTGCAAACGTATGAGTGGTGAAAAATGTGTGTTGGTGTAGTGCACACATAGAGAGTATGTGTGTGCGCACCTTGGCAGTTACTGTGCAGATCAGTAGGTCTCCCGTGCAACACAGGCTTTGTTAAAAGAATGTGAAATCCCACAGGGAATACGTACTAGCAAGTAATAACACCCAGTAGCATGAAGGACATGGCTTTATCTCCTTCTCATCCATTTTCTTGGAGAAGCAAAATTATTATCTCATAACGAATTGACTTGCATTGTCGTATCTTATTACTTGACTGATTTAACAACATGCAAGGCAAATACACTACAAAGCCAAAGCTCTTAATGTTAATTAGTAAGAAATACACAAGAAAAGTAACATTTTGAGGCTGAATGAATTTCTGTCTCAGAAGGGAAGCACCATTCTACAGAAATTGGATATTTCTTCTTTAGGAAGCACTTGTAATATCTCTGTATTAAAGAAGTATTGACTTTTCACTAATTTTGTGCAGATATTTATATTTCCTTCAACTCCTTAAAATCTCTAATTTTTATTTCTGTGGCAAGATCCATTTTTTACTTCACCACAACTCCCCCTGTTAACGATTAGATACTTTCATGGTAGTGATAAGCACAGGAGGAGACAGTACTGTGAAAACAAATGTATGTCAGTACACTATTTTGCTGAAGACTATCATCATCAATCTTAAAATACCTAAATAAAATACTAATTTAGGACCAGGGTGCCTAAAGACTTTTTGTTGTTCAAAGGAAAAAGTTACTTCTAGTTAGTGATCCAGGTCACGGAACACTGGACTTTGTTTCAAGAGCTGTCTACATAGCTTTTCTTGAATCTGTTATTATAATGCATATTTCTCAGGGCTTGATTTTCACCTGTAATAGAACTAATCTATGATTAATCTGGATTTGAAACAAAGAAATTACTGGGGGATTTTTGGGGAGGGGTTGTTTATTTTTTTTTAATTTGATGAGTAAACAGAATTCTTCACTAAGTTCCTAAACCTAAACATTATTAATATTATTATTATTTTTAAAATTTGAGTGAATTATATACCTTTCTGATGTGGGGTTTGCATAATGTTATTATTCATCTTGTGTGTTTTTATGCCATGGTTCACTTGGTGGGTTTAGGGGAAGGTTTTTTGATTCACTCTGGGCAGTGCACAAGGAGAAACAACTAAATTCTCAGGAGGAACAACAACAAACTTCCTAAATGTTAGGAAACCCCTGCTAAGGTGCTCTCATTCTTAACTTGTGGGTACAACTTGCAATACATCAATGCAAACAATTTTTCTTATCAGGACTTTAAAATAAAAGAGGTCATGCATAATTAAACATGGCCTTATACAAACTGTCCTGGGACCTGCTAAAACAAGGATGAATGCTCCTAGTTGAAGATAAAAATATATTGGAAACTAGAATAGCGGTACTCTGAATTTCAACAATTTATCAGTGAACTTGCACGTGAGTCTTTTATGTAGCAACTAAACTGTCAGCTAATCTAAAGAATTGTCCAGCTTTGCAAAGAAGTGGTTAAATAGTTGCAGAAGGAAAATAAAACAACATAAAACTTTCAAGAAAGTTTTGATGACTGCAAACTTAGATATTTATGGAAGCAAAAGAATAAAGTAAATTAATTTAGCTACTCAAAAAACTGTTAATGGGAATATCTTATAGGCATCCCTGTAATGAATTGGAAAGTTAGAACATCTCTGTTAGTTTCAGCATGATCTGGTCAACAAAAATGTCATCCTTTTAAAATGAAATTAATATTTTCAAGTGAATATTTAAATTTGCATCATTAAAGCAGCAGAAGCAGAGACATCTATAAACATTTTATAAAAGTATTTTAGATTTCCAAGAGCAAGGAATTTACAGTGAATATTATATTTGCAAGAGACTGTGAATTAATCTTCTGCTGTGAAAAGGTGATGATAATTAAGTCACGTGTGCCATGGCCATCCAAAATCATGTGAAGCAAATGAGTAACAACTATCTCTTGTACATCTCTGAGAGAAGGAGTTTAAGGTATGTGATGTGTCACTGGGTTTAAAGCATTTCATGTCACACGTTCATTGATTGTTAAGATTTACACCTGAGATTAGAGAGATGGGGCAAATTATTTTTCAAAGCATTGAAGGAATGTTTCTTCTTGCTTTTCAAGCAAGATTTTGAGCTTCTATTTTACTTCTCTGAACTTCATAAATATAATAAAATACCCTGTATCATAATCTCAGTTCAACTCAATTATTTGGAACCACTGAGCTTAATGGAGCTATGGTAATACTTGTAACAACTATTTCTAGGATTCCCTTCCAGTTAAACAGCTAGATATCCACGTTATGCCAAATGTTTTTTATGCAAGTTGTGAGTAATCTATTTTCACACATCATGTAAAAGGAGCACACTTTTCTCATAGTCCTGAACACCAGTATCCAATATGGCGGTGTATATTTAGTAACTTCAAAAGCATTTTAATCTCATGTTTTTGTTTTTCTTGCTGATTATTAATGTAGTAAATGAGCTTGAGTAAATATAGCTTTGGAAGGATATATTTTCTATATTTTTGTCAAAGGCAATTTAGAAGTGCTGGATAATAGAGTCAGTACATGCCATTAGACAGAGGATTGTTTCTCTCTTGCACTCTATTCTAATACCTGTAGCCCTAGCATATCTGGTTAGATTCTGACCTCTAGCACTGGCATGTTTTTGCTATATGATTATGACCCTATTGAGGTACTGACTGGAATTGTTTCAGAATGGAAAGACAGGCCAGAGCCTTCTACCAAAGTCTTCAGTAATATCAGGCCTTAGGTCCAGACTAAGAAGTTTTCTTACTTGACAATGTACTGTCATGCATTCTGATAGGATGACTTGTCAGAATAGGAAAAGGTTTTCAACAGTCACTTTTAGAAGGGTGAACCAAACTCTAATCAATTGAAGCAAATACTCCTGGGAAAAATACTATTGATTTAGCCTTTTATTTTATTTTACCAAAACAGATTTTTATCAACATCTTTTCCATATGAAAGTCAATGTTTTTAAATTCATGTGTAAGTCAGCTGACAAATATGAGTATTAATATTGGTAATTCTTATTGTTAGAAGGAGGTGAGGTGATAGGTTTAGTTTCTTGATTCCTCTGACTGAAGTTTGCCAAGAAAGTAAGAGTATTGATAATTGGGAGGAGTGTGTGTAATTAATGAAATTCTATACTGTTAAATTAATTGTAGAATTACTAATGGTTATGACAGAGTCCAAGAATTCACTGTATAAAACCAAAAACTGATTAAAAGCAGTGGAGAAAGAAGGTGTTCCTTTGTGGCTTTAGCTTTTTGCTGCAAATCTGCATTCCAAACCATCTTCAAATAGAAAGAAATCCATAACATAATGACAAATAAAAAGACAGTCAATTCCTTAGATTTTTTTAACCTTGATAAGATCCTTATTTTGATTAAGTAGCACTAGACTGTATTTCACATTGTTGTGTATTTAATTTCATGTAATTTCTAGAAATCAGAGTATTGAACTGATAACTTTATATACATATAAACATACAAATAGACAGGAGGCTGTTTGATATTTTAAGTTTCAGCTGATTAGTCTTGAGCAATCCTGCTTCATTGGTTTAATAAAATAAAAACTTCATTAAACAAGTCACAATAAACAGGTCAATACCACATTGAGCACTAGTGTATCCTTTCTGTATTTCAATGTTCTTTGTCATCAGACCTTCTAGGGAAGGACTAGTTTTGTGGTAAAGGAAATAAATTAATTTATGCTAGGTAAAAAATGCCATCTAACAGCAAATCAAGTTGTGAAATTGAGCAATAGCAAATACAGACTATGGAGAAGGACTTTGCTTTCATAGAGGTCTCAACAACTGCAAGCTGTGCCAAACCAAACATCCCCGGTCACTAACAGTCACCTGATACAAAACCATGCGACTGCATGTTGTGAAACCAAAACATGAAGCTCAGAAAATTGTTTAGCATGGTAATTAAATTACTATTTCTATTCTTGTTACCATTACTTTCTCAACTGCCTTGAGAGCTAGTGTAGACATTATTATCTCTGACTGTCTATGAGGAAACTGTATTGAGTGCATTACTACAGAAGTAAGTCAAGACAGTAGAATTGGGAAATATGCTAGCGTATGATCAGAGTAATTGTAGTTTTCAGTTTATAAGTTTAATTGTTTTATTACTTACTGGCTGATGAGCTATTTTGTGTTACTGGAAGTGATTTTAATAAGCTATTTTGTTAACAGCTTTGAACATCTTATTCAGATAGCCTTTCAGCTAAAAGGAAACAGGCTATTGTTTAATGTATTTCAGGAACTTTTTCCTTGTTTTGTGCCTCTATTATCCATATTCTCCATATACTGTGGTAGCTTTCAGTTTGTTCTGGAAGGATACACACAGTAGTTGCATTAATTCCTGTCGCATGGATACAATGAGGGCTCTTGTCTCTTCTTATGTCCTGTTAGTTTTGAGCACCCTATCTTATCAGACGTGTTTACAATAATCCTGCACTCCTGTTTCCCTGGCCTCCTAATTGCAGTTCTGCAATAAACAGATTTTGTTTGAGCTCTAATAAAGTATGTGTCACAGTGTATCAATCACCTGACTGTTAAATACAGTCAGTACAATTTTGTTGTTCTGATATAGAGGACACTTAATCATCAACTTGCTTCTCTTGTAAGAGATAGCTGCTCTTTCATTTTATCTTTAAAGCAAAAGCAGTGGGTTTTTTTCAGGATTTTGTAATCGCTTGAATGATCAGTAATTAGAATCATAGAATAGTTTAGGTTGGAAAAGACCTCCAACACCAACGAGTCCAACTCGTAACCCAGAACTGCCAACTGTACCACTAAATCTAAATCATGTTCCCAAGCACATCTACAGGTCTTTTAAACACCTCCAGAGATGGTGACTCAACCACTTCCCTGGACAACCTGTTCCAGTATTTGACAAGCCTTTCAGGATAGAAGTTACCCTTCATATCCCATCTAAACCAGTCCCGCTGCAACTTGAGGCCATTTCTTCTCATCCTGTTGTTACTTGGGAGAAGAGACTGACCCCTCCTCTTTCTACAACCTTTCAGGGAGCTCTAGAGATCTGTAAGGTCTCCCTTGAGCCTCCTTTTCTCCAGATCAAACATGCCCAGATCCCTCAGCTGCTCCTCATCAGACTCATGCTCCAAATTGTTCCCCAGCTTGGTTGCCCTTCTCTCAACTCATTTCAGTGCCTCAGTGTCTTCATTGGAGCCCAACATCACCAACTAGAAAAGTTGTTAAGACTGTGCTTACATTTGGGGTCAGAACAAGCTAAAAATCAAAATCTGCTTTGTGTGTAAGAAGATCTAGCAGAATTTAAACACTGATGTTCTAAACCAGTACATTCTCAGAGTTGCATCATGGCCAAAATGGATTGTCTCAAACTTAACTGTGAAAGTAGATGAGTGTGAGAGTCCATAGAGGTAATATTATTTATTTCTCTAGAAGAAATTACTAGAATTCTAGAATTACTTGCAGAGGTAATTTTATTTATTTCTCTAGATGACAGGAGTTAGCCTTTTAACTAAGCCATGTGTGTAGTTCTGGTGTGTTTGAGAAAGTGTACAAAAATGTTGAACAGACCAAAAAAGCTGCTTCTGGAATTATTTTCTAGGTAGACAGAGTCCCTCATGTCAGACTTGCCTTTCAGACACTATCTTTTCTTTTCTTGCTGCACAGTAATAAGAGGTAGGAAAAATACCCTGTAATTCTGTCTGCAAGAAAATGTCACTATTGTCAGTACTTGAAGTGAAACAAAAAGGCATACAAGGTTTTTGTGTTATTGTTTTCTGTAATGGTGTTGATGACTGGACTTTGGAAAAATTCCCTACAGGCATTAATATTTTCTCTTTAGTTAAAATTTAAACTACCCATCTTTGGATGATTGCTTTCACTTAGGAACAACTTGATAATCTGAATACAAGTAAATGAATTAAATAAAGTATTTTTTAATGTGCAGTAGGTTAGATGTTCATGTGCAGTATTTATTTTTAAGCTAAATGCAATTGCCTAACTCAGTGGATGTAAATTGTTAAAGAACACAGGTCTAACAGGAGTAAAATATTCTGAAAAAATTTCAAAGGAAGAAGCTAAATATATGACCAGATAAAGAAATGAGAGAAACATTTTACCAAATCCATCTAAAATATCATGAAGATATTACTAGACAATGTGACTAATGGTCTATTACACTCCTAGGACTTTTGAGATACTTGAAAATCTATATTCATTGGTAAAAGAAAAGCAAGGTAGATGGTAATAGCAGAAATGGGCTAAAACCAAAATAAAACAGTCTGGGTCTTGAATAAAATGTTTAAAACCCATGGAGGAAAGCAGTAATTGAAACAAAATCCATTTCCAACTTAGGCATTTGAATAGTGGAATAAAATTATGCTAATCTAACATATCTGTGTTACTGTTCTTTTCTGTTCATTATGCTGCATGCATAAGTATGAGTTTATTATCCCTTTGACAATGGTCCTTACTTATCTAATTCAATTTGGTGTGCTCTTTCTGAGGACAGCAAAGGCTGCTTTTTGAAGGATCTTCTTTACCAAATGAGTTTTTGCTGCTTGTTGTATTATTTTTTAGTTTAGTTTTTTTTGCATCATGCAAAATGTATAGCACATTGTATTTACTAAATTGTATTATGAATTATTTCATGCCTATATATTTTTCTGGGTACCTCCCACATTATGTCTGGAGGATTCCATATCCATTTTCTCAGAATTATGCTGGAGAATAAGAGATGGTCTTGACTGGCATCCTCTCAATTGCCACAAGGCAACACAGGGCACCCCAGAGAGAGAAGCAGGCTGTGCTCATAGCACACCTTATTATGGCCCTGGGAGGTAATTGCTTTGGGAACTGCAGTTTGGGATCATTTATTGTAAGTGATATTAGTGCTGCTGAGATTTTCAGATTACTTATCACTGTGACTAGTGTTAGTTTTTTGTACTAGGATTTTGTTTTCCTGTTAAATATGAACTACTTCAGAGCACTGTCTGAGTGTTCAGCATTTTTCTACCATGTATTAAATACAGCACACTATTAGACATGACTTTGTATTTGCAGTGAGTTCTAGAAACATCCCAAAGTATTTATTGTGCCATGTTTTATGCCCTGAATTTAAAAATCACCTCATCAGTCTAATGCTGAGCTCTTATTTGTCTGGCCTTAAGGAACTGTTATGATCATGCCTCAATGTAACACGTATCTAAAAGTAGCAATTCTGTAAAGCTTGAATTATCCTCTCTTCCAGGATCATAGAATTCTTTAGGTTGGAAAAGACCTTTTAGACCGTCCAACTGTTACCTGCCACTGCCAAATCTGCACCTAAACCACGTTGTTAAGTACCACATCTACTTTTAAATACCACCAGGGGCAATGGCTCAGCCCCTTCCATGGGCAGCCTGTTTGCACTGCTTGGCAATCCTTTTGGTGCTATTCAGTCAGAGAATTAAAAGTAAGCTCACTTTTTAAATTGAATTAGGCTGCAGCTGGATAAGTTGACAGAAATGTTGCCCTAGTGCTTTCATCCCCTCTCCTTTTTCACTCTTGTGCTTAGATTTTATGTATTTCTGTACCTGCTGTAGTACCTTCTAGCAGAGTTTGAACATGAGGGCCAGAGAAAGCCTTTCTTTGCCTCCCATGTTAAATTAGCCCCAAGATATTTGGTCAAAGTCCTCACTAGAAAGACAGGAATCTGAGCACCCTTGGGAATAGGCACATCAATGACTCTTTGTGAAGTTTACTGCAAAACCCAGTCTATCACACAAGAAGGGGTTTTTAAAATTTTTTTATTATTATTTGGGGTTTTTAATCCTTTTTAAAGAAGGTTGCATTTGTCTGGCTGTGTAGGTGTGATTTATTTACACTCTGAATAGGAATAGTTGGTGAATGTTTATCAGCTTAAGGCAGAAATTGGGTACTGAAATCCTGCATGAAACTTGCCAGAATTGAGTCTCTCTGTGCATCTCCAAAATTAAATTTTCAGATCTGAAGGGATATTAAATTTTAAAGACTGTAAAAAAATCAGCATGCATGTATTTTAGGTATGACTAGGGTAGACAACATTTTACTGGGGACAAAATGGCAGGGGTTCACTTCTCTTATTTGTAAGGTGTGCCCAGAATTTTGTCTTAAATCACCAAAGAAAATGTTGTGCAAGGGAGAACCAGACTTTGGATCCATGAGTTGGATTTCTGCCAAAATTTACATGTGTACAAAAGTAAGTCCTTGGATTTTGTGACTTCCTTTTAGATTTAGGACATCTAAAATCTTCTTAAAACATAAGTTAGGCTACCTAAAGATCCACGTTTTGGATTCCATCCTCAGTACTTTGCTAAAGCACAAGCATAATTATTTTCTGAGGCACTAATGCTTTCTTACAGATGCTGCATGACCATTTTTATTCTTTAAACATCCAAGTAAATTCTGCCCTGAAAGTCTAGCTGAAAATTTGGCAACCATTCTTGGAGCTATTGGTTATTAAATTAATTCCACAGCTGCAAAGTTTTAGTGATTTTGTTTGGAAAGATATCAAAAGCTTTGCATTGTGCAAAATGTGCATAAAAAGCCTTATTTAAATGTGATCAGTTATGCATAACCCACATTTAATCATAGCTGGCTTTCTGCAATACCCAAATCCCTTGCTCATTGGGAATGAGTGCAGATACCATTTAGAGCCCTTTTCTGCAAACTACAGATCAGTCTCAGAATAGCGTTAAGAACCTTCTCATTTAGTCTGACAAAGGCATTGCAAGCATGGAGCTTTTAATGGTGTTGGTTTGGCACACTCCGAATAACAGCAGACTCAGATTCCTTCACAGGTGAGTTGTGTTTGGTTTTAGGGAAACTCAACCTTCCTATTCATCTGTTCTGTAACTTTCTATCTCTTGCACCTCTTAAGTGTCTTATGGTAAGTGTACAGCCATCAACTTAGCACAGTTTAAGGTCAAGTTTCTAAGATCTTCTCTTAACATTTGATTAATTTTATTTACTTGGTTACACTTCTGTTTTATTTGATGGATAAAAAACAGCTGAAAAATTGAAGTACTTTGTTGGAAAAAAGCAATAAGACACATGAAAGATTTCAAGCAAATCTGTTTTTCAACCCAATACTGTCTCAACCTTATGTTGAATGGGATTTTTAAACCCATGTGAGGTAGTCCACAGGCTTTCCAACCCATTTTCAAGGACTTCAACTTTGAGATGTAAATAACTGAGAAAGATGGTTCTAAAATAAGGTAGATTTAAGTAATCCATCTATCTTATTAGCAGTCTTATTTGTAGGATCAGTTATCATAAATTATTTATTTTTCTTTTGAACAAGGTAGATAAAGAAGGTAATACAGTGAGTATTATAGTTATTAGGTCAGTTGTGATGGCAGAAAAGATCCTCCCAAGTGCTTTTCTGTGCAGAAGGAAAGCAAGATACTTGAATGGCACTAACAAGGATTCAGGCACGTATTTTTTCAGATTAAAGGTTTTGACTTGACAGTAGGAACAATTTATGTCATCCACATATTTAGGCCACCTGAGAGGACTAGGGGTTTGGAATTGGAACATCATGTTGTGAATACAGAGGAGCCATGAGGGCTTTCAAGCAAAAACACCTGTGTTTGCTAATTTGCCAGTATGCACTGCCTGAAGTGTTTTATGAGTTTCTAGCTTGAGCAATAGCAAAGGAATAGAAGACACAAAAATTAAAGGTTTCATT
Source organism: Anthoscopus minutus (assembly GCA_013399455.1). Taxonomy (NCBI): domain Eukaryota; kingdom Metazoa; phylum Chordata; class Aves; order Passeriformes; family Paridae; genus Anthoscopus; species Anthoscopus minutus. The sequence goes on from VWYI01028391.1 coordinate 99,952, forward strand.
TATAAAAGATAGAAATGTTGCAACAAATCTGATACATCCCCCCAAGTTGTTTTGCTTGAAGATACGCATTTTCAAAAAGTTCTTGTGCATATAAAAGTAACCTGTATGACATATTCATAGGCAGTTATTAAATCTCTTTCTTGGAAGAGCATTAAGAGCAAATAAAATTTGTCTTTACATGTTTGTATGCTCTCATGATAATAAATTCCTATCTCTGTTTCTCATAAAATGACTGAAAGTACCTTTTATTCAGAAAACATGAACTTAAATAGGAGGAGTGGTGGTTGGCTTTACCTTCTGCTGGTAAATTTAATGAATACCTACTCTGTATCTAAAATACATGTAAGCAGCATAAAAAACTTACTAGATTTGTTTAAACATCTTGAGTTTTAAAAAATTATCATGACAGGCCAATAGCATTTCATTTCTGGGGTTTATTGCTGCTTAAAACTTTCACGGGGTGTGTGCAGGATGTATGATTAGGTTAAACTTGTTTATGTTTTAAGGGTGCTACCTAGGGCTTTGTTTTGATTTGTGCATTTAGGACCTAAGCAAAACACTATGGAGATATTTGTAAACTCTCTCAGTGTATCCGGTGACTTTAAATCAGAGTAAATATCTCAATGCTTGATTGAAGCAAGAATTTAATGGAAATATCAAACATTCTAAATGGGCAACAATATTTTTTAATCTATTGACACTAACATCTTTCACCTTAGTCCCAGAAAATACTAAATGAGCAATCTACGAGAAATTTAATGAAAATACATATTTATTAAAAATATTAATAGTATTTTTAATTCAGTTTTACTTCAGATTAAGAATTAAGCTAAAAGAGATATTGATTAATGTTGTTTGGGTAGGTAAAGAGAGAGAATATGCTTCTAGTCCTTTCCACTTTTAGTTCTCAATTTTTTTAATACGCCAGCTTTTGTTGGATAGCAAACAGACCAACCAATGATGGCAGTTTCCATCATTATTTCTGGATGTGCTTTTTCAAAGGTAGGGGCCAGAAAGCCTCATCTTTCTACCCATTAGTTCTGCACTCATATTTGGTAAATAACTGCAGGGTGTGCAGGAATAGGTGATTTACTCATTTATGAATTGTAAACCTGAACATATATGCAAAAATCTTTGCTGTTTTTTCTCACAGTATTTCCCACTGGATTACGGTTTCTTAGAGCAAATGTATTGATACAGATCAGAAACATCATGTTAACACAACTAGTTAACTGTAAATGGTGCATGTATAGAGCTGATATTCTAACAGGAAGCTCTGTTAGAACTTGATTCACCAAATATCTCTGAACTCAGCCTCACCAGGGAGGAATTCACTCAAACTGAATTTATATAAATTTCAGGAGTTTTCTGTTGTCTACCCCAAGTGGATACTAGACCACACATTGTGGTGAAGGGTGTTGACCTTGTGTGGCATTTCCAGTGTTCTAAAGACTCTTGCAACTGGAGTTTAAAAAATAATTCCGACTCTGAAATTTTTGTTGGAGAGTCTTGTTTTATTGTCACCTTAGCTTGAATTGTACAACTTTATGAACCTATTCATATACTTAACTGTTCAAATTAGTTAGAAACGACAAAGGTCTATTTTTGGTAGATAAATAAACCAGAAAAGAAACCATCAGCACTTAAGCAGTTATCTGGGCTAACATCCAGACAGATGAGTTTTATGAGTTAATGCTGCTTTGAGATGAAAGAAGTAATATATACCTTGCCACACGACTGTTTCAAGCTGTCTGCAGCCTTAGGCAGACATGCTATACATGCCACATTTAAAAGGTTAGTCCTGTATCTTGAATAATGTTTGGACCCTCAGGCTCATATTTGACTATTCTGGATATCTACTATTGCAAGGATATAAAGCAGCTATAAGCCTGACCAACCAACCTGTTAATCCCAGTTTATAGCTCTTCTACAGGTATAGCATTACATGAAGTAGTGGGAATAAAGGAAATAAATCTGGCCCTCTGTTTTGTTTGTAAAAGAAGGTCTGTAGATTTTTTCAAAGCACAGTGATGTAGAGATTGAAAGTGACTTATGTGGCAATCTTCATGCTTGCATAGTAAAATTATACAGCAAACCCTACTTGCACTTTCCTTCAAAAATATTCAGCAGGTGCCCAATCCACTCTCGTGTCACAGACACATGCAAAGGTCCATTTTCATCCTATAAACTGTTGAAAACTGTACCTATTGTGTACTTCCTGTAATACTTTCTAGTCTAAATGTTTGAGTAAAGAAGTCTGTTGATTAAAGAGAAGTATATATTTGCTTGTCTAAGATACTGGTTTCACTTTCCAAAAGCATATTTAATTTATAAGAATGGGATATAGGAGGAGTGTCTATACTGACTTAAAGACATCCTCCAGTGAGTTTTATTCTAAAAATTGGTGCCATCCCAATGTATTTTAGCTATATGCTAGGTTGAAAAAAAACTTTATCTGACTCAAGAATGCTTTTTGAGTTCATTATGATAGCATTTTCAACAGAATGCTCTAATCACTTCTGCTCATAACTTCTTATTTTCATATTTCCAGGTACGGGAAGATTCTAGAAAGGAGTAATTTACTAAATGGAATAAAACTAAATGGAAAAATGAAGTCAGAATTGTAGGTCAATGTCTTATTCAGAACACTGTATGAGGAATATTGTGATGTTTTTTGAATCATGGATTCAGTAATTCTTATTTCCATTAAAATAGCAGAAACCTTAATAATTAAATTGTAAGTTATTTTTGAGGGACTTGGGGAGATTAATTCTTCATTCTTGAAGGTATAATGGCAAAATGAATAAAACCTCTTGAATTGGAGGTGGATAAAGATGTTTTTGCAGGCAGTGTGTTGTGTTCTCAAGTGTGTACAGTTCCTCTCAAGAAACCTTAAGCTCTTTGAAGCAGTTGAAATGCATGGTGATGATGGATAGATTGCCCCACTGCCAGGTAATTCTGTTTTGCCTCCTGAGCCTTATGGCTCATTAATCACTCATGCTCACTGAAGTCAATGGGAATGTAAGTCAGATTTTTAAAAGAAAAGTAAGGAATACCCTAATAAAAATAGGCTTGGAATAGCCTTGGGCATCTCACTGTTACTGGGAAAATCTGAAATGAAAGTGGATCCGACTCCTCGAATTTTGACTAGGCCCCCATTACAGCCAATTGAAAACTTGAGGTCATGATTCATCCTGCATATCTTGTATACCTCTTCTAGCGTAGAGTTGCAACAAATCCATTGATGAATTTAATGAATAATTGCAGCACAAATACTAACAAAGAAAGTTCTTTTGGAGACATGCAGCTTGTATCCAGGCAAGGATGTGCATAGCTGTAAAATTTCTGGTTGTATATTCTTTATATAATAGTAGTAAACAGTGTATAAGGTCTAGATATTGCCTATAATGCAGGTTATATTTATATGCTGTTAAGGCTATATAGTTTATATATATGCTACATAGACTATTTCAAGATGCTTATTGATTACAGTTCATTATTTTGATATTAGCTAGAATATGTTTTTAATAATCATCACTTGAAGAAGTCAAAATATTGTAGCAGTGAGAGATTGTTTTACCCTAATACCAGATGTTTGAGTGGATTATTTAAATCAAAGCAAATATAAACTGCCAAGAATATTTCTAGTTGCTTTAAGCTAATATAAATTGTTCACCAAGATGAAAACCTCCACTTAGGAAGATAGATACTTTCACAAATAAAATAAAGTATAAGGAGAACTTATAGAATTCCTATTTCACCCTTTTTCTGGACAGTGGTGGTATATGGCTTTACCCTGAATGTATGATACGATATTTTGAATTTCCATGTACAGGTTTGTGGGAGTCTTATGTTAGCAGCATACAATGCTACTAGGGTTTTTATTGAAAATAATGTGAATGTAATATTCACTTCCAAGGGATTTTCACTGTTATTTGGCAACAATTAATTTGACATAAAAATAATTTGTTACAATTCCCATGTAAAGTGCAAATATTTATTTTATGTGGAAAATTATATTTAGCTCCTTTGATTTTCATATTGATGTAATTTCATTCCACTGTAACTAATTTAGCATTAATTAATGTCCAGATTAGCATTTCAATGCTACTACATCAGCATTGGGAATTGCTAGGATTTTCCTTTCACACAATTTAGTTGGTATATTTACTTGGGGAACACACTGTTTCTTATTGGAAAGTTGATGATAGTTCTTTTCTGTCATACTCTGTTCTGAATGACAAATGAATGGGTTCCTCTATGGTCCATTGTTGTGCTGGAAAGCAGATGGGAGTGTCCTCCTCCTTGAATGAAACTTGAATGAACACAAATGTGTGATACTTTGCTAAGACTTTTCAAAAATTCAGTATTCACTAAACACATAAGTGCAAGTACACAATCAATCATTTTATCTTGTTGCCATAGATCTTAGTGATTCTATGTAAAGATTTTTATTCTTGAAGGAAATATTTCTATAGTCTTGTTCAATTATAAAGTAGTTATCTGGGGAACTACATTAATGTAGATAATAAAAAAGTTATAGAGGAAATTATGTATTCTGTCAACCTCAAACTCTTTAACCATTTAACTTATGTTATGGACTAAGATATCTTAAATGTATAAATACATATTAACTTAATTCAGGAACATTTTATTAGAAGTACACCATGACTCTACATCTTCAAGCAGTGGAATTCTCAATTACTTTGCAAAACCAAACTGGATGTAGTACTGATGTGGTCTTAACTGCACAGAATGTAATTCTCATTTCCTTACACCATGCCAGTTCTAGGCTTATTATTTTCAATTTGCATTTTGTTTCACGATAAAGCAAGTACAGGCCACTGCAAAAGGCCCTTTGACATTGACCCTGAGGTTCTTGTGTTGGTACAGGAAATATTTTATTTATTGGTGAAATAGTGAAAACAGTCTCCACAAATACCCTTTGTTGCACAGCTGCTTGAACAAGCTGTAGTACCCAGTTGTCTTTGTCCTAGTTGTGAACCTGCCCTTTGTCTTGACAAAGAATAGCCTGTGAACATGCTGCTGCTTTGGAGGCTATGTTTGCTATTCAATTAATTTTTTATGCAGTCTGCGTTTTTACCTTTAAACTGTTCACTGCTTGTCCAAGGAATAACTTAGGGTATAGATACATTCCCTTAGAAATCTGCTTCTCAGTGATTCAAAGAATAGAGATGAAGAAAGCAATATGCAAGCTCACATATTCCTTCTTTATAATACCCATAGGTAAGGTCTTCATTTATGAAATAAAAATTGCTTTCCATTCATATATCAATGGCTGCCTGAAATAACAGGAAATGTGAGGCTAAATTATCAGAAAGGGCAGTGATGGCGAAGAGGTTCATGTTCCAAAGGAGTAGAAATTTCCTGTTAGTTTCAAGTGTTCACTTTAAGAATATTTCACATCTTTCATGAAATTGAGTCATAGGAATCCTTCTCAGATCTCCATCTGCAGATCTCTATTATTGTTTAATTTTTCCTAGCCTTTCAGTTTGAAGCCTTTGTTTTTGTTAGTGGTATTCGTGCACTGGGTGAGCAGTGATTCAGCATGTCCTGGGCAGTGTGTCTCCCTGTGTCATGGATTACAGTACAAAATGTAA
>VWYI01028393.1:0-27162 GCA_013399455.1 Anthoscopus minutus
CATTTTTCACCAAGTGACAGCTAATAACTGCACTACCATCTAAATTCACACACTGGTCCTTTCCAATCCATCCCGAAGCTCTGGAAGCTTTCTCCATGGATGGAGGTTAAAAACAGTGTTTTCCTGGACGTCAGGAACTCCCAGGACAGGCAGAGAGAAACATTCCCTGAGTCCCTGATTCCCACACTTAATGAAAACACAAAATCTGATGAAAACTGTTGGCCAAAGGCCCACATGTCCATGCAAGGATTTTATTTCAGTGCCTCCCCTGACACACCCACGCATGCCCACGCAGTTTCCCGGGAAGGCTGACATTTAATCATGCCCATAAAGCATTTACAGGGATTGCAAACTGCTGCTCAAGGCAAGATTTACAAAGTTCAGGCAGCAAAGAGCAACAGCAAAGCATCCCACAACCCAAAGACTCAATTTAGCCAATGACCTTTCTGGTAGATCCTTCTTCTTTGATGGAAGCTTGGCATCTGACACGTGGATAAGCTCCCTGACTCATTAGGTGTATCTCTATGAAAGCTATCAGGATAAAAAACCCAAATGTCAATGACTCAGCTTAAGTTCCTTCGCTTCTGTTTAATTTCCTTCACTGCCGTTCCACTGAATGTTATTTGGCCACGGCCCTTTGCACTTTTGCTTACTGGCTATCTAAACAACAAAATAAAACAAATTGTAAATAAATATTCTGATCATTTGACTGATAATGCCGGTTTAATCCTGCAATGTGGCTAACTCATTCTTCACTTCCAGTGCTGCTGTTTGGAATTCAGCTACGGCCTACGTTTATCACAATAAACCTTCAACATGGTATAATATTTTTTAAAAATTGAATTAAATAATGCTTTTACAAGAGATTCAGTGTCTTTGATAATAAAACAAATTCCCAAATGTCTCCTTTTTCCTGATTTTTTCCTCCCTTTACAGTTGTCTGTACTTATGTTTAGTCCATGTGAATCAATGCAAAACAAGCACAAATTTGTGGGCATCTAAACTGACACAGACTATGAATTCCAAAACTTTTATTGTAAACCTCAATTTTTCCTAACTTGGAGAAGATAAGCATGGCAAAGCAGTTGCTTGAAATGGATGCTAAATTTCATTTATGCATTTTTATCTGTTATTTACATGGATTTACTTTCCACATGCATTGCATTCCAAGGGGTGTTTTTTTTTAAAATTTGCAATTCATACCATTTTTCATCTCTACATCTGCTGTACATTGGAAATGTCACAGAAACCTAAAAAAAATTCTCCACAGAAAAAATTCTGGGGGAAAAAAAGTCATGAGTTTTAGATGTTTGAATAAAACAGTAAAAATTGCCAGTTATTTCTCAAGAACTAGACTTTAAAACATTCTCCCATATTGCAGAGCCAAAAATTAGTCCTTTAGTGAGCGTGTAGAGCATCAGTTTGGCTGAGAGACTGAACTGTGTGTTTAAATGGATTTATCTTGGCCACTGACTCTGGGACATATCCAAGCAATGTGTGTTTTGCTGCAGTTTAGTCATAAGCCTGGAGAAAATGGAAATGTTTTAGCCACTGCAGCTTTTTTTCTGCTATTCTGGATATTCCCTCACAGACTGCAACTGTTGTGCTCATGTTCTTCCACTTTGGCTGGGGAAAGGAAACTCTTTAATAGAAAAAATACCATGGAGTTCACTGGAACTCCATAAATGTGCATTTCTGCTTCTTGCTTGTATATTATTCTGTGTTTGCTTATGTCAATGACAATGAAGCAGTGGAAGGACCTGCATTAAAAACATAAATAATACAAATATAACTGTAACTGTAACTATAAAAATAAATAATATAAATATAAAGCCTCAGGAGTGGTCATTAACATGTTTACTTAGTTATTTCTCTTTCAATCTCAATGGATGACATTTTGAAGTAGCTTTTGGGGAGACACGGGGAGAAATAAGGAAAAGAGTATCCCCAAACTGAGCTAAAGGAACTGATGTCAATAGTGCCAAGCAATGGCAAAGAACTACTGATAAATAATAATTATCTATAATTAGTCATAGTAATTATGAGTATCAATACTAATTATGAGCAGTAAGAAGATTCCAGCAGGTTATGTACAGCTCCAGGGAAGAGAAAAATAAATTCTAAGCATCCTCTAAATTTAACTTATCACAATATACGACCCTTTTCAAATCTTGTGATTTTAATGGAAAAAAATATCCAATTTTTGCTCTTTTATTCCTTTTTGGCCTTATTAGAACATCAGTTTTTTGAGATGGAGAGACACAGCTACTTCTCACCAAAAGATCAGTGGCACCCAGATGCACTCCTGCTGCATGGGCACAATGCAGTTATTTAAATTAGAAGTATTTTGTCATGGTCAAAGTTGTTTATTTTTTTCCCCAGAGTGAATTGCATCTTTTTTTTTAAGGTAAAATAAAAATAAATATAAATAAACTTCATGGAAAGTTGTCATATTATTCAGATACAGATCCCCAAGTCCCCAAAGGTGCAAAATCATGCTGAGTCTGCTGGTCCAGTGACTGCAGAGATATTTAAGATTTTATGTGTAAGGTGCTAAAGCTGAACACAGTGACATCTCATTCCAGAGAAGTCAGCTGACATCTGAACACCTAAATACATATTTGGGAAAAGTGTGCACGTATCTCTCAACTATCATGCTCAGAGGCCCTGCCATTGTATTTCTCCATCATTCTTTTTATTTTTTCACCCCCCATCAACTGAAAGCAAACATTTGCTTTTCAAGTGGCACATTGTGAGGCTGAATGCAGTTTGGAAGGTCCTTTTTGGCTGTCAGTAATAGAAAAAATGTATTAGTAATAAAAGCTGAAATAATAATTAAAAAAAAAACAACAAAACAGCAACCTGAAAACGGTAAAGAAATTATATATTTCAAGAAGGAGTATCTAACACCTCTGAGTTCATTACTGTAACTGTAAGCAAAGGTTTGTGTGCCTGCTTTGCAGCAATGTATCTCTAAAGTTGAGAACAATATGTTAGAAAAGAGTTCTGCAGCTTTCAAAGAGGCAATTCAAATTCTCTTGTCCTCTCCCCCATAACCAGGAACCTTGCTTTCTGAAAAGTGCAATCACACATTTTTATCCCTACTGTAAAATGATACTTTCTCAAGCATTTTGTTGCCTGCCTGCAATTATTAACACTTAGAAATGCACGTTCAAACTAAATGTCATATTCCTCACTTTGAGTACAACTGGCCATTATTGCTAATTGACTTGAAGCAGAATCCCATGCAAAATAAAAGGTCAGCCACTTAGCACTTAGGTTAAAAACATTTTTGGAGGAAGGTACTATTTTTTTTTCCTTTTTGCTAATTAAATTAATTTACAAACAGCTACTCCTCAAAGACCACTAAGTTTTTAATTCCAATATAAATAATGTGAATACTCACCTGCTCCAGGCCCTCACCACCCTCACAGGGAAAAATTTCTTCCTAATATTTAACCTCAACCTATTTTATTCTCCACTGTGGTACAAAACTCCAACATCAAGTATTATTTTTCCTTTTCACACTGCAAAATCTGAGAGCTAGGCTTGAAGGGCTAGGAATTCCTACTTTTGAGCAGCCAGATTTCACCTGGCGAGGTGGGTAAGGTGTGTACCTCCCTCAGTGCCCCACACCAATATCCAAACCCGGAGCAGCAGTCATCATTAATGGAAGGGGGCCTGCAATCTGCAAAATTGGCTTTTGTTCCCTGTGAACTTTCTCACAGAAGGCTGCTTTGAGGCACTTTTTGATAAAATATCCCACATCCTGGATCTGACACGGCGTCATCGACAGCTGCGCCGTGTTCGGATCGTAATTCCACCATAAAGGTGCTGTGATCACACAGCAAAACATCAGAGAGCGTGGCTGGGACTTCATCAATCACATCTCGTGGCTGCTGAGGGTTTGTGGTGACATTAGGGCTGAAAGCACTTTGAAAATAAACTGAGTTGATGGCTCGGGTTTTGAGAAATGAAATTATCGAATCTGATTGCAGCTAGGTGAATTACCAAGGGAAAGGAGTTCTAATAACTAAGGGCCATAAAACCAAAACACTTTGAACTGAACACTTTGAAACATTTTGAACTAGAGAACCATTTCATTTTGGCCCCTAATACACTATAAATCACAGCATGTTTAGGCATTGAAAGTCCCTCTGGAAGACATTTTGTCCAGACATCTTGCTGGAGATCTGCTCCTGACCAGGAGCACATCCCAAGAGTTTTTGGGATAACTCCAAGGATGGAGGATCCACACCTCTCTGGGAAACATGTCCCATTGCTCAGAATATTGATGCGCTTTGTCACACCACCTCTCACCTCAGTGACATAAAACATGATTTCTGTTGTCTGAGAAATACTGTGTTTTAGCAAAATTCAAATGGAAAATTTGACTAATAAAATAATCTAAACAAAATGCTTCTGCCAATGTTTTCTTGTTCCTGTAGGAGGTAAAAAAGAATTACAGAGGTAATTTTTACTGATGACAGTTGATTAACCTTATCTTCAGAAAACACCAGGTTCTCATTTTTACTCTTGAGAAACGCCCCTCTGATTGAGAAATCAATATGATCTGTCCACTTTATGTTACTTCTCAAAGTTCTGATTGATATTAAGCAGAGGAATAACAGAATGAAAATGCAATGAGATGCTAAATCAGCATTCTAATCCTACTAACTTTCCAAAACCTGAAAGAAAAACAGAGTGGAATGTTCATGGTTTTTTTATTTAGTTTTGGTTTTTGACTTCTATTTTTACTCTTTTGGTCTGTATATCTCTTTGGGTATCAATCTGTATCATGGAATTAAAACTAATGAGTAAATAAAGCTAAATTAACCAGCAAAACAAACAAACAAACAAACAAACATGTTGGTAGCCATCAGTCTCCAAAAGAATATCCTCAGTCAATACTTAATATTTCAAATTTCAATCTTTACAACGTCTCATAATAAGTAGAATTTCTGTTAGCTTTTAAGCCCCACCAAATCCAGTCAGGTTGTTGCAAAATTAAAGAAGATTAATGTAGAAGGAGAGGTGAAAATTGTGTCCAGCAGGAATGAGATCAGCCTCCAAATTCAAAGCTGAAGGAACAAAAGCCTGCCTGGTTTAAAATTTCACTGGCAGATCTCACAGAAAAACTTCATTTCAAGGTATTCTTCACAAATATAAAAAGAGTAACATTAATTGATTATTTTTAATACTCTTGCCTTGAGTCACTTTTTAAAAAAAAATCAAACAGTCTGACTAAGTGATCCTCCTTGAATTCAGCCACAGAGTGCATGAGGACAACAAGACAGAGCCAATAAACTTCAGTACTAGTCAGGCATCATTAATATGATGATCATATTTCAATCCATATTCTTGGAAAGGGGAAGGTGATAGAGACATGGAGACTTCGTACTAAGCTGAGCTAATTAGCATCATTAAATTTACACAGGATAAGGCATTTTAAGGCACCCTTTTTCCATTCTTTACTTTTACAAGCACCAATTAAAACTAAATTGTAAGGCCTTAATAATCAGAAGTCGAAGAAGACCCGGTGAGATTTTTTTTTTTTCAGGCAGTAATTTCACCGAGCACAGCATTAAAGAGAATAGGGTAAAATTTTTTTGGCAGTAGTGAGTGGAAGAGAATGGTTTCTTAATATGTGTGTGTGTGTGCGCCAATCTGCCTGGAAAATAAGGCAAAATTTGCAGCATTGCATTTAAATGACAGCTGGGCAAGGTATTAATTGAAACATGTGTGACAAGGGATGCAATAAAAGGCACAGGCAATATTCCTCAGTTGGAGAGAGATGAAGAAATCTGGTTTGCTGTCAAAAGGAGGATACTGAAAAGGGCTTTTCAAGACAGGTTTCTTCTGTCTCTCCAGCTATAAGGGAGTAGTTATTTCAGAAGAAAAAAAGGTTAAGCTGTAAGTAATCTAATTATTTTGCTGTGCTACACACAACTGTGGGCAAAAATGTCTTCATGATCTCTGCTTGTCTGTGCCAGGAGAAACAACTCTAGATCTGAGCCTGCTGTTTATTAATATTCTCCAAACCCCTGAACTCCTATTGTTCTGTGTTGTTATTTTTTTTTGTACACCACACTTTTGACTGCTCTTCAGTAATGATTTCAGATAAAATACTTTTATCATATTCTATAATGAAAACATGAAATTATGTGGGACTATAAGAAAATCCTCTCTTAAACTGAGGAAAGCTAACTTGTTATCATTTTTTTTTCCTTTTTTGGGAAGATTTATCAATGTAGAAATTAATTGTAAATTGAGATGTTTTTTTTTAAACAAGGTATATTTGAGGCTAATTTATTTCAGTATTTGAATTTGTCTGAGAAACATAAATCATGTAATTTGTTAGGTCCAAAGTGAATTCTTCTTGCTTGTTTAGTAAGCTGAAAATCCAGTCATTTCCACAGCTTTGTCTCAATGGTGCGTGCTTATATTTTTTCAGTTTCCCATCTATTTTTCAAGGCATTTTCCAATGCATAAAGGAATTATTTTAAACAGCCACGGTGCTCATTCAGTCATCTCTTCTACATGGCTCAAACTCTTCCAATGAAACTTTGGGAAAGAGTATGGATCTCCTCATATTACACATAATTTATGCTGCAGTGATTCCATTCAGCTGAAACCCTCTTTAAACTCTTTAAAGCTCTATACATATTTCCTAATAAAAAAACCGATCTGGGAATCTTTTAGAAGCAGAAAAGCAGGTCTAGTAGAAATATTTTTTTTTTAGCTGCTTCACTCTGGAACATAGAAATGTTTAGCCTCCAGTACTTCAGTTTCAGGGGAATATAATGATACTTTTATACATACATGGCATAAAAGAATAGAAAGGCAATGTTCATACACAGAAGGACAAAATGCACAATTTTATTGCAGAACAGTCTTGTCTTTACTAGATCAAAATTGCTTTTTACTTCACCACAAGACTCTTGTTAGGAATTTTCAGGAGTTTTCAAAGGCAATTTTTTCTTCATTTCCATTACCATTCTGAAAAAGAGTGATATAAAGATATAAAATTCAAACAAACCAGAAAAACACACAGAGACAAAAAAAAGTAAAGTAAAAAGTAAAATAAAAATAATAAAAAAAATTAAAAAATCTATATTGGTCATTAACCCTAAGAGGGACAAAATTTGGGAAGTGGGGAAAACCACTAAAGATAGAATTCTTTGAGACATTTTTAAAGAACGTATAAAGATAAGCTGGATGGTATTTCATGAAAGAAAGACTGCAACAATAGCCTTTGAAACTTTTATTTAGTGTAAAGGCAACTGGAAATTGGAGAAGATTTTACCAAAATTATTTCCTTTCTGTGAACTCAAAGAGGGAAGCTTCTCTACCCTGAATTTTATCTTCCAGTTGCCTTTTGCTTTGGGGCAAGGACATATTGAATTTTGTTTTACTTGCATAGGTGTCCTAAAAATACAATTATGAACAACAGCAAAAAACTCAAGATAGGATCACAAATTTAACTATCAGATACTTTTAATCCTATAGGCCTATGACTTCTATCTTCTAACATATTTCATAATTATCTGCTCCCTTGATGAAGACACTGGTTCCTCAGGATAAAACAGGATAAAAGCCTGACTGAATTGTCTTCCTTTGTATTCTGAATATTGAAACAGAATGTTTCACTGTAGAGGTGTTCCAGGCTGTTTCACTTAACCTTCTTTACAGATGGAGATGTCTTAAGAGTTTGTGGTGTTCTCTGTAAAATAAAATATCAGACTTAATTAGTTCATACGTGATGCAGACATCTGGGAAAATGAAAGGTTGTTTTCAACAAGAAATAAACCAAAATACCCCAAACCAAACAAAACTAAACAAGCAACAAATAATGAATATGCAATAAAGTTTGCACTCTTGTATTCAGTCTTTGAAGCTGTAATCCAAAGCCTGTTAAGGAAATAATAAATTTTATCAATCGGTAATTAAAGAATGCCATAAGGAAGAAAAAATAAAAATAGCCCTATCAACTTTCTTATAGTTTGTATATATTTGAAATACTCTTGAAAGTATTGTCCTTTTAAACATGCCTTTTTCCTAGTGTTTACATACATATATTTACATATATTTATATAAAAGAGAAAAAAACAACCCAAAGGAATGCGCACAGTCTTGCAAACTGAATAAATAGGAAAAAAACCCCACACTTTGATGATGCTTGAATACTCATATCTGTACTGAAACTGATACAGGGTTACAATAATATCCCTCAGAATCCTACGGGACAAAAAATGGATAAGATCCTCTGTTAAAATATTCATGTGCATGACTGACTGAAAACATTTTAAAATCTTTACAGTAAAGCCTCATATCTCAGGTAAGTTATGCAGTGATAATACCCCTTGCTACAGAATAATGAATTAAACCCTAAATTATGATTGTATTATAGTTGCACAGGTATGTGTAATGATAAATTATCTGTATTGCCCTTTGAATCACTTAATAACTTTGCACCTCATGCTGAAAGCTTTTTAGGTTTTATTGCCCTTTGAAGATCCTCAATTCTGGTTTAGACATTAGTGGACTACAAATCAATAATAATGGAGACATGACAGTAATTTATATTGCCTTTAAGTATAGTATGCAAAACACTTTAAAAACTTTAGTTTTTTAAATTCTGAAGCTACTGATCTTATACAGAGAGATTATTCTGTGAACCAGTGCATGAAACACCTTTACCAGGTCCATGGAGGAAGGTTCCTTCTGAGAGAGGAGCTTCACCTCTCGGGAAACAACTTTTTGAAAATCTCAGCTCTTCCTCTATTTGTCTTTAAATTGCTTTTCAGAGAGCTTATCTGAAACCTGTTGTTTCTGATAGTTTCTACTCCAGATGGATCAGTACATATATGTAAAAATGCTTTATGACAGGAATATATTCAAATACCATGATAAGGCACAGTAAATCATAGAATCAAAGAATCACAGAATAACAGGAAGGTCATTTAAGGTCGGAAGGGACCCCAAAGCCCCTCCAGTGCCAGCCCTGCCATGTCAGGGTCCCCTGCCAGTGTCCCAGGCTGCTCCAGCCTGGCCTTGGGCACTGCCAGGGATGCAGGGGCAGCCCCAGCTGCTCTGGGCACCTGTGCCAGGGCCTGCCCACCCTGCCAGGGAACAATTCCTGCCCAAGCTCCCATCCAGCCCTGCCCTCTGCCACTGGCAGCCATTCCCTGGCTCCTGGCCCTGCAGCCCTTGGCAATTGTCTCTCTCCATGCTTCCTGCAGCTCCTTCAGGCCCTGCAAGGCCCCACTGAGGTCACCCCAAAGCTTCTCCTGTCCAGGCTGGACAACCTCAATTCTCTCATCCTTTCCTTCTGTAATTCTGCTGTATTTTGCATTTTCATGTTTTAACCCCAGTAGTTACAAACTGTGATAAACACCAGGCAGCAGCTTGGTCTCTCCTCCTCAGCGGGATGAGAGAGAGAGAATCAGAATGGTAAATGTACAAAACTCATGGCTTGAGCTAAAAACATTTTAACAGATAAACCAAAAGCTGTGTGTACGAGCAAAACAAGGAATCCATTCCCCATTTCCCATGGGCAGGCAGGTGTTCAGCCATCCCCAGGCCCTATCATGCTTGGGGAAACAAAGGCCGCCACTACAAATGTCCCTGATTCCTCATTCCTGCCCCAAATTTATATCCCCAAAACGAGAAGTGTGTGTGAACTTGCACCCACAAACACACAGGGAAGGGCACAACTAGTTATTGTCATGGATCTCCTTTTAGAACTTGTATGTCATCAGATTATAATATGATTTTCTCCAGGAGAGAAGAAAGGGATATGGCAGCAATGCCAGCGACAGCATCTCTGCTGTCCCCTGGGTTCTCTTCACTTTCCATGTCTCATTTAGTTTCATTTTGATTTCCAATGTAACTAATTTCATAAGAAGCCCTTGGGGACTCTCTGTACCTCAACATTTCACTCAGAATTACCTACTGGCCTTGTAAAATATCCATTCCTTCTGTCAAATACACGTGGAGCTTGCTTGCCCAGAGACAGAAATTTGTTGTAGATTTCACTGACACAATAATAGGTACACACAAAAAAAATAATAATGGTTTTTCTGTTTTGTCCTGACTTTTTTCTCCTTTGTGGTTTAGGATTTTTTCTCTTTAATTCTTTTTTTTGGGTGCTTTTTTTTTTTTCTGTTTGTCTTTTATTCTTTTTTTATGTGCCATAAGACATTTTTGGAAGTAATGGCCACGCTAATTATTTACAATCCTTGTGTTGTACAATTCTGTTCTCCATCCAGAAAATACTTTGACCAGGAATAAAGGGAATTTTCAGAAAACAAAATTAATTTATACAGGTTATCTAGTGTCACATGAGACCTGTACAGGAGGAACCTTACATACACCTAAGAGAATTTTATTCTGTAGTCAAACATTATTTTTTCCCTCCTCTTTTTGCAGAAATGTCCTTCAATCATTCTGTTTCTTCTTTTATCTGCAGTGAATTTACAGGCAGCAATGTCTGCAGGTGAATGACCCAGGTTCATTCCAGCACCAGGTTATTTTATCAGAATGTCATGTGGGAAAAAAGTTGTTTGTGCAACTTTGTGATGAAACACTCTCTCCCAAAACATGTCAACAGAAGGATAAAGTTAAGATTGCTCCCCAAAAAATGTACCTTTTTGGAGAGGATGGAATAAAAAATAATTGGAGTTGATTTTGGGTTTTTTGCATGTAATTTGTAGGTATTACAAAACAAATTAATTATATCTGCATCAACCACAGCAAAAGTGCATGAATAACCTAATAGTGAAGAGTTTTACCTCATTGCATAAATCTCCAATGTGCAAATTACCTATTTTTAATGTCCCAGCCCTGGGAGCCAGGTTGGAGGATAGAACAGCAGCTTTCACAGCTGTTTCCTGATGTAAAACAGCTGAGACTCAAATAAACATCCCTAATGGTCTCCTGTCCAATATGCCCAGCTTGACACCTAAACTTCTGCTTCTCCAACCTTCTCCCTTTCCTTTTATTCCATCTTGCCCCAGGATTATTTTTCTCACACAAGGACATTGACCATTACCCTACCCTGGGTAGGTAACCCCACTTTCCTCTTTCCCCTCCTCTCACCAGGATTTCACCATTTTCAGTGGAATCCCCCACAGCTTTTCCTTCTTCTGCCCCATTGGAAGATGATCACACAATCAGTACAAAAGGGTTTTTTACCTAACCTGAGATCATAATGAATTATGGGATTAGCCACAGCCATGCCTAAAATATTAATCTACTTTCAATTACTTCTTTTGTGTTTGTTTTGGGTTTGACTTTTTTCTTTGCTATTACCTTGCAGGTAGCCTCATATTTAATTTACTGCAAATGATCTCTTTTCATTGATGCCATCACTTACTGAAATTCCCATTCCTGCAGAAAGGTTCTGTATAAAACAACTTCTGTTGACTAGTATGCTACCTGCAATCGTGTTTTCAGTCTGGCTTTGTGACCCTTGCTCTCAGCTTGTCATGAAAATTAAGATAACTTTCTGTTTTTCAAATAATTTGCAAGGAAGCTCTGAAGGTGACATTGTGGGGGAAAAAGAAATAAAAATAAAAGCACCTTGATTTTTGAAGTCTTAAAGATCTGTTCTTTATCTTCATACAACTGCAATTATTGAGTTTGCAATTCCATGCATTTTTAAATGGATTATAATTGTGAGAATTTAGAAAATAAACTGTCTTTTAGAAACTTCCACAATTCTCAAAAGAAACAAAGGTTTAAACACCATATAAAGATTCTTTTATTTATTATAAATGGAAGCTAATAGTGACTTTCATTTGAAAGGCTGGTCACAATCAGAACTCATTGAAAATTATAATTGGCTTAAAAGCAAAAATAATTCAATGTGATATAATTGGGTTTATGCTGTTCTGTGTTGAATATTTCACTCATTACTAAAATAAAAGGTATTAATCGAATCAGAAACTGAAAGTTTGTATTAAGTTTGTATTGAAATGCCTCTCTCTCACACCATCTCTTCCAGAATTAAGAATTTTATTTTTGGTATTGTTACCTATATTATTCCTTCAGAAATAGCTAAGACTCTCTCCCTCACTCTATATAGGATATTTCCTTAAAAAGTTTAGGTAGGCTAAGTTATTTTATTTGGACTTAAGTAGCTTTCAGACCCTGAAGTCCAAACTGATATGGGTTACATCCCATCCTTGTTTTTTAGAAAATATCACTAAAATACCAAATTACTCATCAGTATGCTTATGAAAGAGACGAAAAAATGTAGAAAATAGACCAGATCTGTTCATTCTTGAGAAAATTCATTCTGTGAGGCACTGCATTTTCTGTCAAAGCTCTGGGGCAACACCACATGAAAACTGCCCTTGCAGATCAAATTTCCCTGAAAACACAGTGAATTTATAACAGTTGCACTAGGGTAGGAAAAGACTGGAGGAAAAAAATAGAGATATCAGCTGTGTCTCTATCACAAAAATCAGTAATTCAAGACATAGTACAAAGGAATGATTACAATCTTATTCCAAGCACTTGTCTCCATGCTGCTAACCTCATCTTTTAAATGTGTTTTAATATATTGCTGACTTTGTTAGATAAGTCTTAAGCAGGTTTGTTTTTTTTTTAAAGATCAAAGAAATCCATCTGGTAAGATCAAAGCTCCATTTATCCCATTCACTTCACGAAGGCAAGTGACACATTTCCAGAGGAAGTCCCTCAACCTACAGAAGGATCTTATCCCACCTGGTGTGAATTCAGGTTTCTTTTTCAACTAGATCCCTTTTCAGAGTGATTTCTCGGGTCAGACAACAAGGTGGGCAACACATCCACAGCTCCTGATGGTGACCAAAGCCTTTCCTTGTTGGGAGAAAAACTTGGTGAAAATATGCACAAGCATCACAAGCTGCAACAAATGAGAGTGTAGGCAAGGCAAGGCTAATGTATAATATTTTCTAGTCCAGCTTTCAGAACCTCTCACTTAAACTCTAACTAGTTCTCTTTTTCTTTTTTTTAAATTTTTTTTTTTTAGTTTTCATTTCTCCAGAAAAACCTAAACATAATCTTTTCCTATCAGGCTTCTGTCTGGAATAAAACAGAAAACTTTTCCCAAATGGCGTTGAAATTGGAATGCAAAAGCAAAATTTTAATTGAAAGCTTTCCAGTGCACAATGTGGGGGTATGCACGCATGATAAAGTATTTCTGCATTTTTTATAAGGATACTTAATGAGTGTATCTAACAAATATTGTCCAGTTAGAAGAGCAGTTGGTTAGGTAATTCCCCCCAGGTTCTGCACCACTGGAGGCCTCCCCTGATTTTTAGCCCTACATTTTATTGTGACTTTGATATATGCTGCAAAACCAAGTGTCCTTGCTAGCCTAAAAGCAAGACTAAGCACAATTCCAAGAGTTTGTTAAACTATGGAAGAGGGCAGGAAAAACACTGGAAGTTATAACTATGTATTAACAGTCTACAAAGTTAAAATACATGAAAAATATGTTAAAAACCTAAAAAAACTTTAGGCATCATGTCCATCATGTCTGTGGCAGATTGACTGGGGGACACTGGCAATGTGGAGCCTCTTTGCTCTCCCTTTCACAGTCTGTTCCAGGGCAATGATGAAAAGTAAAACTTTCGGCTGCATGCTAAATGCAGTGTAATGATTTCATCTTTGAGTATTTTGACTGAGCAAGCAGGAGAAATTACTTTCTTTCAAACTGAACCAGATAAATCTCTTTAAAAACCAGCTTCTCCATCTCCATTGCTAATTTGCTAAACCAATTTGAAATCCTAAGGCAGCAACTAAATACCATTTGTCTTTTTAATTTTAGGGTGATGGATATATACTTAAAAAGGCATCACCGTGATGAATGTTGCTGGGACATCTGAGCATCTCCAAGGAGGAAATCCAGCTACCAAGGGAAGGCGTAAAAGCAGGAGACTAGCAATTTTATTTCAAGAACTCTGTGCCTAATTTACCTGTTCTTAATGCACTGACACAGGGCTCTTTAAAGGAAGCTGAATTTCTGCCAGTCCTTTTCAGTCCCTTGAAAATCAGATTCCAACAGATGGAGCATGTTCTTCAATATGAAAAACTACATCACTGAAAATTTGATATTGATCTTTTTAGCTTTTACATTTTTGAGGCCAGAGGGAACTGATCTTGGGAATTGCAGTAGATTTATTTTAGAGCTCAGGCAGCATCCATTTTGTTCTGGCATATCAACAAACATTTTCAGTCTGCCCATCTGCTTCTTTAATCCACTGGATGCTTAAATCAGGAAACGTTAAGAATGACCTTTTCTGCTTAGATTTATAGTCGTGTTTAGATGCTTCTCAGTAATGAAAAATGTTGAGCTGGGTTTTTTTAGATCAGATGAAACCAGATCAGATAGTTCAAAATCTGCATAGTTGCAACAACCCAAGAGAAAAATAAAATCTGCTCATCTAGGCTAGAATAAGTCAGATCAGAGTACAAACTGCACTTGGATGAATACTGCACATTATATGGTGAAAACAACAGAATAATTTCTTTATTAGTTCAATGCAGTGTCATGGCTGCAGTAACACAGGGTGTTCAACATTAAGGCAGTGAGACAGTGAATAATTACCTGAGTCAAAGTAGTATTTTAAAGGGTTGTTTCCAAGTTGTTGGAGTTAAGGGGTTTTTTTTAAATTTGTCTTTTTCTTCTTTTTTACTGAAGTATTGAAGCAATACTGACAAATAAGTGCAAATATACAAATATATATATATATGCTTATTTGCCCTTGGAGGGTTTAATTTTTATATTGGAGGTATGACATTAACTTTCTACATTGGGGGTATAAACGGAAAAACCAATAATAATGTTGAGAAGGAAAAGGAAACTATAAGGAGGTAGAATGAAATAAACATATGATAATTAAGGTAAATAAAGATAACATAATAAAGAAAAAACCCCAAAACAAACCAGAGAACTCACACATTGTGGAAAGTCTGTGAAATGCAGACTTTAATGGTTTGGTTTTCCACCCACTAAATTCAGTGGAATGTCACAGCTGTCCTCAGTCCACAGAGATTTTACAGTGCTGGCTTAGGGAACAGCTGGAATTATGGCCTGTAAAGGTGCTGGGTTTTGGAGAATTCCCTGCTATCATACACCACTTCTTTGGTTCTAAAGAGACTGATCCACATTGGAAATGCCCAAATAAATGTTACCCTTCAGTTGTTCCTTGATTTAAACACTCAGTAGGTTATTATAGCAGCAAGGCAGATGATGGAACAGGATAAAATTTGGCAGAAGTCGTAGCAATTGCTGTACAGATGGACAGCCATGGAATGTGAGAAGCATAAGAATATCAGGAAGAATATTCCTGTGCTGTCTGAAGCTCAGAGAATCTCAGAAATTGTTGCAATATTTACGTGATTGAAGAAATCACAAGGCTGACCTCTCGCTTGTAAGCTCAGTTGTGTTGGTTCTCAAAATATGCATGACTAATAGAAGACAGAATTTACAGCCAAATTTGCACTCATGAGTATGATTGTAATGGAGATGCTCCTTAGGTATAATGTTCTTCATCCTGACAGTATTGATTGTATTGACAGCAAATTCTTGAACAACAAAAGAACAAAAACAAACAAACCAAAAAATCAAACCACCAAAAAAACCCCAAAAACCCAAAACTATCATTGTGTGTTGAGACAGGATTTCTAATAAGGAAATGTATCTTGGGTGAATATCTCTGATGGTTTGAAGGTTACCTGTTCTAGAGAAAGCTGTCATCATAAATTAGATTTTCTTTTTCTGACAACCACTGCATTCTTAGAGCATCTCATCCCTCAGAAATGTGTTTCCTACTAGACAATCTTTACACTGCTGTGAGCTGACTAATCCCAGCTGATGGATTGACAGGAAATTGCAACTCAGAGTTTAGTCAACTCTGCTTTTT
This sequence comes from Anthoscopus minutus, assembly GCA_013399455.1. Lineage (NCBI taxonomy): Eukaryota > Metazoa > Chordata > Aves > Passeriformes > Paridae > Anthoscopus > Anthoscopus minutus. The sequence goes on from VWYI01028393.1 coordinate 15,918, forward strand.
ATTCCAGGCAAGTCATAGTGCTTGTATGATTAAAGTAAAGTCTTGGCTGCTCCTTTGAATTTCAGGCATCATATGTTTTTATAGTGAGATGATAATTTGTCATCTGGGAAAGAAGGCACTTACAGAGTGAGATCTAGGGAATCAAACCTAGTATGAATGAAATTATACACTGCAGAGCATGCTAACTCACCAGTGATTACCATATTATTCCTTGATCCAAAATCCCAAAGGTATGGGCCTTTAAAGAAATGTACAGAAACAAATATTGAAATGAAATTCATGTTCCCTGCAGAGTAAATACTGGTCCTGCCTGAGATGCATATGACTGAATTGGGTACAGAAACAGATGACTGGACAGGTAGAAGAATTTTGACCAGGAAGAAAAGGAGAAATAAGAAAAAAAAAAAAAAAGAAAAGGAAAAAATACAGTTTTGAGATTGTTTTTTTTGTTTTCTTTAGTTCAGTTTGATTTCTCTAATGCTTTTCTTAAGAATAACAAGGTTAGACACCATAGAGTGCTTAACTCTAAATATGTGTTCACATTTATTTATTTTCTTGTAAAAGGCCATCAGAACTGCTTTCCAGAAAACTTTAGGTGTTTGTAAATGCTTTTGAAACTTCCATTAAATACAGTTTTGTCACTGTACATCAGTCTTTGAAAGACAAATTACACTCCATCTTTCCATTTCAGCTTATTTTCCTAACAGTAGATATGTAATTGCTTTAAGTAAAATTTCCCTGAAAATTATTTCACTGAGTGAGAGAAACTCTAATAACTCTAATTTTCTGGACGTAATCCCCAAACAATGGAGAGATTTTCTGAAGAAACTCACTGATTTTTAAAAATCTCTCCATGGAAAAAGAAAAAAGTGCCGATTACTATTTTCTTACTATAAAATCAAGAGCTTCTGCAAAAACTGCATTTCTCCTCCAGTTCAGTTTTTTTTTCCCTAGATTGCAACATACCAGACACTTCATCTTCCCCCATGGGTTGGATAGCAAAATCTTTTAACACTGCTCTTGCAGACCTATGCGTTATTTTCAATTTGCGTGCATCTGTCTTCTAATGGAATTTACAAAGGTAAAATTCCATCCCAGATTAGTCCAGAGTGGAGCAGATATGTCCTGTTGTATGCAACCTTATCTTTCAGTGCATCACCATAACATTTACTTACTTAAAATGTCACCCTCTTGACTTTTTAAATGTCATTCATCACCCACTTCAAGCTTCAGAAGGTTTTCTGCAGAACTGTTCCCTGTTCCCATTTCTGTTTTTGATTTCCCCTTCCAACACGGAGCACTCAGCAGGTGCCTGTGCATGAGACTTTCAGTGCTGACAAGAAAAAAACCCTGAAGGATATGAAGTACATGAAAACCTTCATTTGGAAAGAGGGCAAACTTCTAGAACAGCTTGTCAAAACAAAAAATAGGAAGATCAACAGTGATTATCCATAACCACCCATTCATTCCTTTCCCTCTCTGATCTCTGACAAATTAAATGTAAAAACCCATTCCTTTTGGTTTTTAAATACTCAGAGTAGGCTGGAAAGGTCATAGTTTCTTTCTCAAAGCTACACTTGTTAAAATTTCATGTATTGCGATAAAAATGTGAGAGCTCAGATGATCCCAGCAGAGAACATAATGAGACAAATTAATATCTGCTGCATTTTATTGCCTTTAAGAGAATTATAGGAAGACTGATTTTGGATGACTGGTTACTAATGAGTTGGCAGCATTAATGACAAAGTTCTGATTTTAAAAGACTGCAGTGCTAACCTAAGCCTGTAAGAAATGCCTCTAAATTTGTTCTGTTCTCTGCTTACTTCTGACTCCTGCCTTTATGTATTTTAAATTGCTAGTTTTGGGCAGCAGCTGCTGAGTTCCTCCACTGCATCTGCAGAGCTGTGACATTTATTATCCAAAAAACATAAGAATTTTCTTCTTCACACTTATTATTAGTAACCTTGATGCATCTCCCAACAACGAATGAGAGAAACAGCACCTGATAAAATAAGAGAAAACGATAAAGTGATTTCAGCAACTCAAAGGCAGGACCTTATACGGGTCACAAAGATCACGATACTAACATTTGAAGAAGTGCTGATAAAATAAGGTGGGTTTGGAGGTGTGCCTGCAACCAAAAGTGAAAAGTGTGGTTGTTTGAGAACAGGGTCTTTATGCCAAAGCATCTGCCTGAGCTCAGTTTTACTCACTAAGTGGGAAGTGTCAAAAATTGTGTAACAGTTGTCGGGACGTGCAAACAAGTTTGTTAAGTTTCTATAAACTTTGTCCTTTTTTGTGTGTGCAGTCTTCAGAGTAGGCTTTGGCTAAATGGTCGGCTGGTCAGCATTTCCAGGCATTAGAAATTTTTACCCCAGCTTTTAGATGGTTAACCCTAAAATCCTGGAGTCACCGAATGGTTTGGGCTGGAAAGGACCTTTAAGCTCATCCAGTTCCACGCCCTGCTATGGGTAGGGACAACTTCCAATATTCCAGGCTGCTCCAAGCCCCATCTAAACTGGCCTTGGGCACTTCCAGGGATCCAGGGGCAGCCACAGCCGCTCTGGGCACCTGTGCCAGAGCCTGCCCACCCTCCTAGGGAAGAATTTCCTCCTGATACCCAATCCAAAGTAGCTGTCAGTTTGAACCTAAGAAGGAGTTAATGTCTTTTCACCGATCCGCAGCTTTGGTCCATATTTTCCACCTGAAAATTAACTCTTGAGTGCTGATAAATAGTATTTTTTTCCCATGCTTTTTTTTTCTGTTCTCCCAGCAGTGCGGAGGCAGAGTAAGTATCCTGCACCTTGGGCACGTACCGATGACTGCAGCAGGAACGCAACTCTGAAAAGTCAAGCCTCATTACCTGTTCCCAGAGGCCCCAGTTGATCTTGATTTCTTCTGCTGTGCTCACAGAATAGAACAATCAATACTCCAGAATAATATATGTGCAATTAACAGGTCTCCTCAGGAGCAAAAATGGCAGAAAATGATGAAGATACGGTTTCCACAGCTAGGATACAGCCTCAGTCAGTGCATTAGCTCATGATGGAATTATTGGTAGTAACTTTTTTATTGTAGCTTTGGGCCATGATAAATCTGAGTTATTTCAACACAATGCATCCCTGATAGAGCTAAGTGGAAGAATAAGTTAAAAGTTGCACACATTTTGGAGTTTTTGTTTTTATTATAAACATTTCCTCAGCTGCTTTCCTATGTCATTCTTCATCTCCTTTTTATTATTTTCCTCTTTCCTCATGCAATCTTTTACTGCAGGTTCTCTTCTGTGAAAGAATATCTAATTTAATAATGTCTATAGCTATGTTATCATTCTTTTTGCGTTTCCTTATTTTTGGTCATTGCTTTCATCTCTTCTGGCTAAGCTATTGCTCTTAAGGAATTTGATTTAATTCCTATCATAATCAGTAAATATTCCTGTAAAGTCAGTGTCTCCCTGACAGAATTCAACAAAGATTGTTTCTTCCAATCATTACTTTTTTTTTTCTTTCCTGTCTTTGAAATTGTCTATGTTTTTCAATTAGGCATAAAACACTTTTAATTTTTTTTTTTGCAATACCTACATCTTAATATTTCAATTACTGGTTATAATTTAATGTCATGATAACCATGATTTTTTAAAATAGTCTTATAATACACTTTTCCAGTCTAATTTAATTATATTTCAAATTTTCTTTTCCTACCTTGACACCAGAAAGCATTGCTAGGGTCCCTTATGAGAAGCCATTAACATGTTTAGCAAGAAGTCTTTAGTCCAAGAAATGATATTTTAATAAGCTAAGCCATCTTGAAAAAAGTCTCTTACCTCTCATTATAATGTTCAGGATTTATGAAATAGAAAATTACTAGATTTTCAATATACTTAGATTACCGGAGTCTTTTAGAATATAGTCTGACAAATTCTTTTGAGGGTCTACAGAATCAGTCATGTTATTAAAAAATCAGAATAACTGTACTCTGTACATTTGCTAGCAAGTTTATTATATCATAGAAAAAATAAGACTTGAATGCATATATTTAATTCTCTTTCTCAACAAAATTTTATCCCTTTTCTTCCAGAGTTCTTAAAATGAAAATCAGAACATTAAACTCAAGTAATGCTTAAATTGAGGAGATGTGTGTGAGGACAGCTAATGCAATTTAAATGCTGTGTAACTCAAAGGTGCAAAATTAGGTTATAAAAGGGAATATCTTGGTTTTAGGAACGTTTTTACATTCTCATGTCAACTGACTTTCTCACTACGTCATTTCTAAGCATTCTTGTATGCAAGATTTCATCTCATACTGCCATATTTTCAAATTCTGTGCAGCAAAAGCCACAGACAAAGTAAAAATGTATGTGTGGGTGAAAATTACATCTTATTAAGCAGATGTGACAGCAAGTTAATTGCAAGGGAGTACAGGCAGTCTTTTCAATTCAAGTGCTAATTATTTAACTATAATAACTTCATGGTATGATTTAATTCACAGTATTTTTTTTTCTTAAACTTTAAGCAAGATGTAAAATTCCCAGTGTGTTTCACAACGATCACTCTAGAGCTTCCTGATCTGGCCTGTGCCCCTGCAGAATTATTTTCTCTTAAAACAGATTATGACCTTGGTCAAGGCAAACAGCTGAAATTGATATAATTTGAACAAACTACAGCTGCATCCTGATGAACCACCACAACACTGAGAAGATGATAGCAGAACTCAGGCAGTGCAGAGATGTAATTCCCTGATTGTCCTGGAAAAACTGCTCCAGCCATGGTCATGGATATCGAGAGTTCTCACTGACTCTTCTCCTCATGACCTCTGCTCACCCACTGCTCTGTATTAAACAGAAAGGAAATGTTGTTTTTACTCTGCACTTGTGCTGGGACTTGAAGGATTTCAGTTCAAGATGAATCTGCTAGAAGGACTAATTTATTTCTAATGAACTGGTACCTCTCATAGGTGCTGGGTTCTCTGTGAATTCATGGTCTCCTCACTCACTGGATTATTTTACTTTCCCTCATTCACTGGATTATTTTACCTAGTAGCCTGAAACTCTGCTGCAGTTTTTTACACTTCTCAGCCAACACACACAATGATATCAGAGGCTTGCACAATATTCCCTTCAGTTGGAATTCCAAACGTTTTTTTAATGACACACCTACTCTGACATCCTGTTAGGTCTTCTGAATTTACCATATTGCCTTATCTGTGTTTGCATAGACTTAAAACACAGAAACTTCATTCTCTCAGCCAGTCAGGGACTGATCAAATGATATATTTACTCAGTATTATTATCCCTTCTAAAGAAGGTAATAAATCAAGAATGCAGCTATTTAATAAGTTTGATGAGTCAGGAAAAATCTTTTTGCTGCAGAAAAGAAATCCAGTGTCCATTCTCTTCTTGACGCTTTTCTGGACAAAGGAAATAAATTTTTTAAATATGCAGAGCAAGGTCAGAATGTGGAATTTCATTCTCACTGTTCTCCTCTATCTTTAATTCCTTAAAATAATTATCTACAAGTTAAATAATAAATTTTAAGTCTATTTTTCTCATGAGAAAAATAATACATCCTGTAAATAAAGACTCATTTTCTTCTCCATATCTTTCTGTGAGATTTCTCACAGAAGGGAGAAGTTATGATTAGACAGCGGTAGTTTATATAAAAGTCTTTTTCCTTGAGATCACTAATGAGACTTTAATTTACAATTGACTATTTCTCATGAAACAGTGCGCTTTAGGGTCTTGTTTTGGTCAGGACATTAGAAATGGCCAAATGTGATGGTCAAATCATAGACCAAGCCAGGCAGTGAAAAATGTGATTGTACATGCAGGCATCTCTCTGAGCATTTGTTTTTAATCAGTGCTACATTTCTCTTTCTCAGAGTATGACTCCTTTTATTTGTGGACATTTATCAAAGTTAATTTCTGGCAGAGCAAGTGCTGAGCAGGCAATAAACATTTATGGCACAGTGTTCTGAAAGGAGAACCTGGTCCTAATGGAATATGTCCATACACAGCATATATTATATTTATCTGAGAACTGCATAAGTCTTATATTAAATTACATGGGACTTTGTATTATATGGAGGTATATACATATATGTTACAGTTCCACTGAATATCTGTAATATCTGTATCCCAGCTCATTTGAAGTTAAATGAATTCACATATTCTTCATTTATTTTGGACATCTGCACTTGAAAACCTAATATATTTTTGAGACAACTTTGAAATTAAGCCACGGGCCAACATAAAGCCTATATTATTCCGTGTGGAAATTAATTCTTCCTCTAATTTAGATATTACAGCGCTGGTATCAACTTCCATTTTTGTTACTTCTTTTACAAGATACTATTCCATTTCTTCAGAAACTTGCTAAGTTTCAGTATGTTGGCCAAGGATTGTTCAGGCTATACATGTACTTAATGATATCATTACACTTTAATAAGGTTTAAGTATCTTAGAATGTGATTCTAATCAGTTCAGTTATATCTTAAAAAACATAGACTGGAGCAACTGATCATTTCAAACATTATCTTGTGTTGGATTTTCTAAAACTCCAAGTTTTCACAGGAGGAACTGAATGTTTTCCAACATTTTGGCTTTGTGCTGGGATGCCATCTGTTATCTCCATGAAAAATATGCTCTAATTTGGTCAGCTATAACTTATCTCAGCTTTTGTACACTCTGGTCTTTTACAAGCACACATTTTAATCTGTTGGGTTTTGATCATGATCAGTATGGATCTAATAACCTGTGTGTATAATTAAGGATCAAAGAGCTGTTCATGAAGATGAAGGCTATGTTATGTTATCTTCAAACTTCTTAATTCTAATTATTTTTAAAATGCAATGTCTTTTTAAAACAAGAAAAACATCTTGTAGCAATAGGCTGTTTCTTGGATATCTTGATATCAGGCTAGGATAAAAGTCAGTTGCCTTGGAATAAAGCGGATATGCCTATTTTAACGACTACACTTAAGTTTTTCACTTGTTGCAGTGACCTGACTTCACAAAGTAAGTCACAGAGGCTGTAAGCAACGTGTCACAGACTGAAATACAGAAAACCAGCAAGTAAAACGTGAAAGCCGACCACAAATCAAAGCCTCAGGTGTTGCTGACTAGCTCCTAGTATTTGTGCATATCATGGTGCCTCTTCTTAAATTCCACACAATGCTACACTTTTAACTTTGTTCATAGCTCTGTTGGTGGAAAGAATCAATCCAATGTTTTGCCTGTGCTTTGGTGTATCTGTGCTTTCAGGTGTTTTCCTGTACTTTTCTCCCTCTTCAATGCACTATTATTTAAGTCTACAGCCCCAAAACAGACCAAATATAAGTGGAACCATCAAAACGTCACTGTTCACTGAGGAGTCTGGATAGATATTTTGAGAAGTGTTTATGTTGCTGCTGAAGTTTATTAATCCCTGCAGCCTAAAGTACAAACATTAGGGTTCCTATCCACAATAGGATTCAGATTTTTACAAGTATTTATAGTTCTAAAGTAGTCTCAAAGATCTCCTAGCATGTCATCTAATTTTAGCAAAATGTGCTGTTCCAGGGTGAAAATAAATGTGCCTCAAAAGACTAGGTGACACTTGGTAGGTCAGCCTTTCCAATTCATCAATGATTTTTTTAATAGTTTGGGTTTTTTTTTTTGAGCCACAATAGCTTTTATAACTCCTGGAAGGCTTTACCTGCAACATTATTATTCGTGATGTTTGGGGTGTATTTCCTCCAATAAGCGAAAAAACCCACCCCAAAACCAAACAAAAACCCCTGAACTAAACAACAAAACAAGCAAACAAACAAATGAAAAAACACCAAAGAACTCCACCAAAAAAAAAACCCCAAACCCCATCACACATTGGGAACAGACCTGATTCTATAGCATAAAGAAGCACTAAAAAAAAAGAAAGTTCAGCTGAAGCCTCTTTGATTAAAAATAAACCCCAATCAGATGTGAACTTGCATTATCTTTCTGCAAAGACCTTTTCTTCTCAGTGCAATAGAGAAATTCACATGAAGACTTCACTAGTGTTAATTCATGCAGGTCTTAAACAACATTATCTGTGATGTTTCTGCCCCTCTATAAAACTCAGCAAATGAAAAAGTTTTCAGAAAGTGTTGATGTCTCTCAGTAAATATTTGGTTCAATGCAATAATCCCCTTGGTCAAATAGTCTTGTATATGTTCAATACAAGGATTGCAAATCATTTGTTATGTTCAGCTTGTGCCTCCACCTAGGATTTTTGTTTGGACTTAATGACTTGGACAGCTTCTAAAACACAGGGCATGAAAGCAGATGTTACAAAGCAGTGACAAGAAAACACCAAAACACTTGCTGAAGATGTAATCTTCAGTGACAATGAAGTCCTAGGATGGTGACACTCAGCTGTAACTGATCCAACACATTTCAAAGATGGCTGAAATCTAAGCTGTAATTCTCACCATCATCAATGCAAGAGGGGAATAAACATCTTTGGTAGGTAGCATGAAGTTTTTGGGTTTTGGGTTTTTGGTCTGTTTTTTTGTTGGGTTTTTTTTTGTATGGGTGTCATATATATGCCTGTAATATATAATGGAAATAAAAAAAAACATTTTTCATTTTAAATAGAGTAAATTTATTTGATGCTCTACCTCAACATAATTAAACCTTATTCTGAATCACATAATGTAGCAAAATGTATTTGATCTATGACTTTGGGTTATCTCTAATCAGAACCGTTCCATCTATGAAAGTGGTTATTGGTTCTGTACTTAGTTTTTTATGTTCTCAAATTCTTCATCAGTAACAACCTATTTAAACCAGAACTTTGAAGTAAAACTTCCACAATCTGACAGATCAAAATTTAAAGAGTTTTTAAAACTGTGCTTTCTGGAAGGTGTATTTTGTTCATGATGGTGTTTTAAACTATATTTGTGTAAATGAAAGTGAAAATAATTAGGAAAAAAACCCAAAACAAACACAAACCAGGAAAGATTGACAAAGCAAACTGTGATGGTTCAATATCAATAATAACTCAATGTGTTTGCTTAGAGACCAAGTTTTAGTGTTAAACCCAGGTAATTCTGTCAATGACTTTTTTTCCAGTTGCATACCAAACACATAGAGGAAAGATTATACATAACAGCTCACCTGCAAAGTGCTCTCACCTTTTGAAATTTGGCAGGGCTGTGTCCCCCTCGTGCTGCATGATCCTTTTGCAATTCCCATGGCTTCTTGTTTGGCTTATTAGAGCTTGGCTGTTAAATACCCACAGAAGCCTCCAGCACTGCTCAGCTGTCACTGCCAGCTGGGCTGGGGCCATGTCACTGCCCCTCAGTGTCCCCTGACAGGGAAGGGCTGTCCCCAACCCTCCACTCACGATTCCCAGCCCCTGCACAAGGGCAAAGACTCAGTTTTTCCTGGATGATTCACTTCCACACTCTGCCAAAAACTTGTCTGTTAACTGACAGGAATATGTCACTGTTGTACTTCATATTGAGGCATCCCAATTTTCAAAGGTGCACAAATCCCATCATGCAAGAAACTTGATGTATCTGGTCCAGAGTTTATCATTTAATACCCAAATATTTCAGTTTCTGAAGCTTCCAGAAAGACTTTGAGAGGTTTTGGAGCTCAAATCAATTAAGATCTCTGTTGTTCTTGAGTACCATTGATTTTTCATTTTGGAAGTATGGAAAATATAAGCTCTGGGAAGCAGGAATGTCTGTAGACTGTGAAGCTTAGAGACATCTCTTTTGTTACTAAACTGGCTGATATCTACAGAAAAAAAGTAAACATTAATGTTCATTTACACAATTTGAGATATCTCACATATTTAGCTGAGGGAGACCACTATTGATGCTGACAAAAATAATCTTTGAAGTATTTGCTGTAGTGCATAAACTTGTGCAATTGTTATGGTCAGTTCAGCTTTGCTCCTCAATCAGCTGAAGAAGATCATCCCAAAAAATGCCACCTTTGCCCAGAAATGTGTTTGGGGGGTGGGCTTTGTTTATTTGTTTAGTTTCGGTTTCTTTTCAGTTTTTTTGTTGGTTTGGGTTTTTTCTCTTTTTTGCTTGCTTGGGTTTTTGTTTTGTTTTGGTTGGGTTTTTTGGGGGTTTTTGCCTTTTTTTTGTTGTTGGTTTGGTTTGGTTTGGTTTGGTTTTTTTTTTTGTAGTTGCTTCTTTTTGGTTGGCTGGTTGTTTTTGCTTAAGGAAAGGCCAAAGCATAGGAATGTACAAGAATTCCTGAACTCATAGAAAAAAAAAAATACAGCCTGTCATGATTGCTTCAGAAACATTTTGTCCTTCCTATGCATACACAGGGGTAACTTCTCAAAACCAGGCTGAGAAGAGGTCAGAAACCGGTTGCCATGACACAGTCAAGGTGCCACTGCTCCCTCATTTCACTGGGTGCAGGTCTCACCTTCCAAATTATTCCTTCAGGCCAACTCACACCAAAAATTAGACCAGCTGAAGCAGATGAAAGAAGTTGGAGCTTTCCTACAATAGACAACTTTCTGGCATCCCTTCTGGAGCACTCAGGGCAGGCTACCACCAGGCCCTGCCTCACCTCGCCCTTGGCTAACCCAGCTCTCTCCATCACGTTTCCTCCCGAAATAACAGCTTTCAGATTTGAAATGCTTGTGGCTCCTGGAGGGTTTTAGTTGGTTTCTCAAACAAAATGAAACTCGTTCAGCTGGAGACATTCACAGCGGGGATGGGTGCTGTGAGGCCCAGCTTGCACTCAGGAAATCCACTGACCCACAGCCATGCTGGCTGCAGCAAAGGGTCAGCTCTGAAGATAAAAAGTGATTTTGACTAAAATTCTGAGGCTCCAAAGTGTTCCTGACTCTCTGAAGAGCCTGAAGCTGCAAGGTGGTCTTGATTGCCTGAAAAATTTACCTTCAGCTAGTCCACATCTCTGTCTGCACTGGGTAACACTCGACCTAGGCCTGACCTGATGCTTATTACCCTTTGTGTTTTTAGGGCAAAGAGCCTGAAAGAATCAATTCTGTGTCGTGAGTGACTAACAATACGATGTTGACAGCATTTGCTGCATGCCTTGAGGTGAGACAAAAAAGGAAATTTTGTGTAATTGGCCATCAAACAGGTTTTCCAAGGTGCTGTCAGAAGACTGAGGGGCAAACCTTGGGTGGTCACCTCCTTCAAGCAGACACCTGCACTTGAAGCTAGGCTTTACAAGAAACAGTTTATTTAAAACAGTGTCCAAAAATATAAATGCGTATTACAATTTAAAAAATAAT
>VWYI01028394.1:892-11750 GCA_013399455.1 Anthoscopus minutus
GAGCTGCTTCAAGAGCTGGAGCCAGGCTGGGAATGTTCACCTGGAGAAGAGAAGGCTCCAGGGAGAGCTCAGAGCCCCTGGCAGGGCCTGAAGGGGCTCCAGGAGAGCTGGAGAGGGACTGGGGACAGGGGATGGAGGGACAGGACACAGGGAATGGCTCCCAGTGCCAGAGGGCAGGGATGAGTGGGAGATTGGGAATTGGGAGGGTGGAGAGGCCAACTTTGGGATTTTGTTTCTTCAGCTTGACTCACCTGTGCTGCTGGCATTGGCCTTCTCCAAACTTCTGTATTCCTGCCATTTGTCCTCTGCCTTCCTCAAACCATTCTGGAGAGCATCCTGCTGTCCCACAGAGTGGTGGGACACAGGAATGGCTTCCAGAGAGCAAGGATGGATGGGATATTGGGCAGGATTTGTTCCCTGGGAGGAAGGTGAGGCCCTGGCCCAGGGTGCCCAGAGCAGCTGTGGCTGCCCCTGGATCCCTGGCAGTGCCCAAGGCCAGGCTGGATGGGGTTTGGAGCAACCTGGGATAGTGGAAGTTGTCCCTGCTGTGGCAGAGGGTGGAACTGGGTGATCTTTAAGGTCCCTTCCAGCCAGGGCCTTCCTGGGAGCACAGCTCTGTGTCACCCCCAGGACAGCTCAGGTGCAGGAGGAAAGAGCTCTGGCCCTGGAAATGTCCTCCCTGCACAGCCAGAGTCACCTTGGAGCGGGCAGCCAGCAGCAGCCAGGCTGTAAATCACTGCTCACTGTGGCTCTGGGCTGCTCCCATCCTCTGGGGCTGCCCACAGTGAGTCAGAGCAGCCCCCATGGCATCATTCCAGTTGCTCCCTGTGCGCATTCCCAGGATTTACAAGGGCAGGGATCAGAGGTTGGGTGAGGAGCTGGAAGGAGTCTCCTCCTGACTGAGGGGATGTGGGGTGTCCTTCCACATGGAGACCAGGCATGGCTTTGCTGGGAGAGCTTTGCTTCCAAGGAACCAAGTGAGATGGAGATGTGACTTTGAAAAAAATTTAAAAAATAGGGGGAGAAAAGGACAATTCAGGCACTGAAGAGATCATGAAAAGAATGGACATTTATTTCTTTGCCTCCTTGCTCTCCCAAATGTGGGCCTGGACAGTGTTTGCTTGGAGAGAGGAGTTGATGGTAAAGGCAGGAGCACAAGGAGGAGGGGAGATCCTACTCCTGAGGGATTCCTGCAGCTGCTCCCTCTCTGCCCCTAAAATGAGCACATGAAGATGATCTGGGCTTGTGCTGAAGTTTGCAGTGATTTCAATGACATTTGTCAGTGCCCAGGAGCTGCCAGGGTAACGCTGCCCCAACCAAAGCCTGGTTTATCTGCAGGAAGGACTGGGGGTCCCTTTAAACCCTCCTTGATATCCATCTGATTTTTCTGTGAAGCCCAGCCAGGGGAGCAGACACAAGCCAGCCTGGAAACAAGACACAGCAAGTCTCACAGCAGAGTCCTGAAAATTCTCTGATCTGTATCAGGACAGGAATTCTGGAGGAGAGCAGAGCAGAGCTGCACTGGGTCAGGGTCACAGAACCATGGAATTATAGAATGTAGAATATCCTCACCTGGAAGTGCCCACAGGGCTCATCCAGGGCAGCTCCTGGCCCCAGCAACCCCACCCTGGGCATCCCTGGCAGCGCTGTCCAAACCCTCCTGGAGCTCTGGCAGCCTCAGGAATGTCCCTGGGGAGCCTGGGCAGTGCCAGCACCTCTGGGGGAAAAACCTTTTCTATTGGAGTGCTGAGAGCCTCTCGTGGGTGCTGAGATGCTCTGCTGGAGCAAAGCTTGTCCTGGCTTTAGGAGGAGAAGACATAAAGATGGGAATGTGGGGGATTTCCATGGTGTCGCAAGAGAAAGCCCAGAGGAGGCAGAGCTGGAATCTCATTTGCTTTTTTCCCCCCTGATTTCAGTTGTTGTTTATCTGCAGCATCAAATTCTGCCCTTATCTCTTGTTTGTTCCTCTGTTTCCAAGGCTCTGAGAGCACCAGATGAGGCAGAACCAGCCTGGGGTCAGATGAGGGGACCTTTGGCTCATCCTGGGGTGGGGAGCCCTCAGAGCCCAGCGAGGGGGGATGTGTTTGTGTGCTGGGTGTCCCCTCTAAAGTTCTTAATAAAATTCACAAACCCATCAAGATCAATCCCCGAGCCAGCTTGGCTCATCAATACTTCAGTGCTCGTCTCCTCCAGTCTCTTTGAAGGGATTATTTTAATATGCACCAGCTCCTCAGACGTGGATAATGAGGGGTCAGGAGGATGCTTTTGTGTGCTCAGAATGTGTCTGCAGCTGGGCTGCTCCCTCACTCCCTCCTGCTGGGGCTGCCAGAAGATTCCTCTGTAGCTTCCCAGATCCCAGACTCCCGGGGCACATCCCACCTCGTGCTGTGCCCGCTGCTGGGACTGGGGAAAAGCTGAGGGCAACAAATCTGCCCCATGGCTGTGAGGCCAGAGGAGACCCCAGTTTGCCTCTCCCTAGGGGAGAATCCCATTCATCAGTGGATGAACTTTCCCATTTTATCCCAGAATTTCGGCTGTGGGATGTTGTTTCGCCTCTGCTGGGTGGCAGTGGGTATTTGATTGTGCTGACGTTTTTGGAAACCTCTGTTGAGAAGGTCCCTCATCCTTCCTCTATTTCCATGGAGGATTTGCCCATCCCACTGCTGAGCTGGAGCTCACCCCGTGCCAGCCCTGCAGGACACCAGGCATGGAGCAAGCAGAGCCCTTCTCCCAGCCCTGACGGATTTTGGGATGGGGTCACGGCAGCAAGGTGTCTGGGAGAGCTGGAGTTACTGGAATGCTGGGTGTGGGCTCGAGAGGGTCTGGGATGGAGGCCACAGGCCACAGCGAGTTGCTGTTTTCCTTCTTTCCATGACAAGCAGGAGGGCTGGAGCTTGGGTTTGTTTGTTTTTCTCATCCTTGTTTGCAAACTCATTTACTGTAATAACAACCCTGCTGAGCTTTTAAAGGACAGGTTTCCACTGCTTGGGAAAGGAGATTCAATGGAGCAGGATCAGGAGGGAACCCTCTGCTGTTTTTAATATTTTTCTCTCACAGACATCATCTCTCCAGCCTTACCTGCTCACCATGGAGGGGCTGGAGCAGCCTTGGCTGCAGGAGATCTCCATGGAGATGCTCCGAGGGCTGGAGCAGCATTTCCAATGGAGCCAGGCTGGGACAGCTGGGGAGGTTCACCTGGAGAAGAAGCTCCAGGGTGCCCCTAAAGGGGCAGGAGAGCTGGAGAGGGACTCTTCATCAGGAACTGCCATGATAAGACAAGTGGGAATGGGTTTAAACTAAGACATAAATTTATCTTGGATATATGGAAGAAATTATTGGTTGTGAGGGTGGGCAGGCCCTGGCACAGGGTGCCCAGAGAAGCTGGGGCTGTCCCTGCATCCCTGGGAGTGCCCAAGGCCAGGCTGGATGGGGCTTGGAGCAGCCTGGGACAGTGGAAGGTGTCCCTGCCATGGCAGGGGTGGCACTGGATGAGCTTTAAGGTCCCTTCCAACCCAACCCATCCCGTGACTCTGTGATTTTGTGGAAGTGGTGATGTCACTGCCATACTGTGAACTGGGAAAAGCTCACTGGGAGCTGCTCCATCATTCCATGGCACACCAGGGAAGGGTGACCCAGTGCTGGGGCGTGGGAGTCCCAGGGAGCTGGGATCAAACTGTGCCAAACTCCCCAGAGCAGATGTGGGTTTTGATAAAGGAGCCGGGCCGCCCTCGCTCCACCTCCACGGAGCGTGTGCAAATCATTAAGTGCTTATTAATTCCTCATTAAACTCTAAGCCTGAGAAAGTGCCAGGAAGAATTCACTGCTCTTGGTTCAGGCCCAGCAGCGAGGATGTCACACCTTGATGTGCAAGAGAGTTTGGATGGCTCTGCCCACCCAGAGGGGACGTTCCTGCTCCAGGGCATCCATCACTTTTCAGGGAGACTGTCCTTGAGGAGATTCCTGCCCTTCCACTGTGCCAGATAGGATCTGATGAATCCCAAAAGACCATCCCCACATCCTCAGCCGTGGTCCCATTATTGCCAGCTGACTTTGGAAGCTGTGAGAAGGCACAGTGACAGTGGGGACAGCTGGAGGGTGACACCAAAGCATGGCACCCACAGCCTTAGCAAAGCACAAACCCCACGGTGTCAGTGGTGACCCTATTTGGGCTTTTTTTTTTCCCTCCAAAGAGGGCTACAATAGTAAAGTCAATAAATAATATCCTCAAGGAATGTTGGGCAGGCACATGCTCCAGTTTTTCTCTCCTTGATGAGGTGAAGGGTCCAGAGAATTAATTACACAAATCACGAAGCATTTTGGCTCCTCGGAGCAAATTAGGGCTCATTAAGGCAAACTTGCCTGAGATTCCTTTCCCAAAGCTCTTCTGAAAGGCTGGAACTGGGCTGTGAGATGAGCACTGGGGGTATCTAAAGCATATTTTGGGAGATTCTCTCATTAAGGATTGCTCTGAGGTCACACTTCTTGATGGGCTCATTCCAGCACGGACCTGGGGGTCCGGTGGCTCTTTGGATGGGACCCTGTGAAGATATTTGGTTTTTTTTCCCTGGAGGAGAGCGTGGAAGGGCTCTGCAGGCGACTGCAAAGCGGAGAGGAGCAATGCGGGGAGCGCCGGCTCCGGGGTGGAGCGGCCGCAGGGACAGGCAGAGCCGGCTCAGCCGCTTCCCACGCCCGCACCCGGAGATTCCTCGCAGCGCTGAAGGGGCCACAGTGGTTCCTCTCTGCTTCCCTTCTCGTCTGGCCACGGAATCTGCCTCGGCTTGGGTTTGGGAATCAGCGGGATGCACCTGGGCTGTGAGGAGCTTGGTTTGTCCTGCTGGATCCCCCATCCCGGGCAGTGCTGGGATCACTGGGATCGCTGGGATCATTCCCTGCCCAGGTTTTGTGCGCTGTGTCAGGCTGGGGGGCTCAGAGACACCCCCGGGCTGGTGCTTGGTGGGAGTTTGCAGCTCCCCTCCAGCTCTTTTCCTACCTCCCTCTCCTTTCCCCCTCACTCTCCTGCCGAATTTCAGGACAAAAAAGATCCCATGAGCAGCCCTGTCCCTGCTTCCCAAACACTCCAAGTCTTTCCCTTTTTGTGGTCCCTACTCCAAAGCAGGAGAAAGGGACAAAGAGAGGTGGCACTGCCACATCGGGTGACATCCGGAGGCAGTAGCATCACGGCCCCGCGACTGATCCAGAGGCGATGGATGGTGTCAGGGATTGTTTTTTTTCGCGGCTCTTCCCAGAGTTCCAGGCTCTCTCCCTCCACGTGGACAAAATCAGTTCCTTTTCTTCCAAAAAGGAAAAAAAAAAAGGCAAAGCAAACACCTCAGCCTTTGTTCAGGGAGATGAGGGCTGCAGCCCTCTCAGATGGAATTTATTTTGTGCTCAGTAATTCAATCCAGTCGAGCTCAGGATGTGGCCAGGAGAGTTGAGCCAAAAAATGCAAGTTTAAAGCAACTAAATTTTATGCTGTGTATACAGTGAAGTTTGGGGTTGGCTGAGACAAGCAGTTTCCATGGGTTTTTTGTTTTGTTTTTTTTTTTTTTTGCAATTCCTGTTGTAGCAACGGGCTGCTTGTGCAATGGAAGGGCTGGAGATTGTGGCTGGAGAGGGGCAGGAGGGGAACTGGGACAGCTGGGATGGGGGACAGAGCTTATCCCAAGATGATTGATACTGGCCCAGCTGAGTGACCCTCACTGGGGACACGGTGCTTGGCATGGCTCAGAACATCCCTGTGGTCTGGAAAGGGTTGGATGTTTCCTCCAAGTCCATTCCCTCAGCATCCAAATGCCTCCAGTGCCATGCAAAGCTTCTCCCAGTGCAGGAATGCAGCTGCTGAGCTGTGCTTTCCCTCACTGAGGTGTTCCTCTCCCTGCTATTAACATTTTTCAGCTGGAGAAGCTGAGCAATGCTGAGCTGTGGCCCAACAGCTGGGCTGCAGATGTGGGAAAAGCCAGCCTACAGCATCTGTGTGTGTGTGTCCCTGTCCCCTGCAGCCCTGCCTGCCCTCTGTGCACATCCCTGAGCACGGCCCTGCCTTAATTTTGCACCTCTGAGTCTTCCATGAAACTGCAGAGCCACTCTGCCATTAAAAATCGTGAAATCAAATCCAGACAACACCCCAGGGCTCTCAGGAATAACTCATTGTTTTCCCCTTGACCACAGGATTATTATTTCAGCTGGCCAGCTCACTCAGACCAGCCCTGCTCATCCCTCAGCCATGGTTTTTTGGCAGGGAAAACGTGGTGTGGGAGCTCCTGGTGGGAGCTCAGCACTCCAAGCCTGGAAAAGCATCAGGGCTTGGGCAAAGCAAACCTCTGCAGGGAGGTTTCCTGTTAAATGGCATCAAGTAGCACTTTTTTTTTTTGCTCAGGGGATCATTCCTTCTTTCAGGAAGCTCATCCCAGTGGCCCAGTGGAGCTCAAGGTGAGTGCTGGGATTTATCCCCAATCCGGTGGTGGGCTGGAGGGGATTCTCCTCCAGTTTTGCCCCGTGCTTTGCTTGTGGCTGCAATCAGGGGCTGGTTTACAAAACATTATCAGTTTATCAGGCTGCTCCTGGAATGTGCCCACAGCCACCCACAGGACTGGCAGCTGCTCTCCAAATCCTTCTTGCTCTCACTTCTGCCTGCAGAGCATGCACTGCTGTGCTGAAGTCAGCTATAGATTAAATTAATCCTGGAATCGTTTAGGTGGGAAAAACCCTTTAATTCTCCCAGCCCATCCTGTCCCATGAAAGTCACTCAGAGATGGATATTTCATTTCACTTGTCCAGCTCAGGGGCTTCCTGATGGGAATTTTGAGAGTTTGGCAACCTAGCGGATTTGATCCCACGAACATCTCCAGTGTCCTCACAAACCATCAGCATTCCTGGTGTTCTGTGAGCTCAGCAAGTTAAATAGAAGCAGTTTGGGGCCCCATCCTCTTTTGGATGCTCTCACCTGAATCATTTGATGCCTGTTTGATTCTGCAGCAGCACTAACTGGACAGAACTCCTAATTCCCAAGGCCACCAGCATTCCACAGCCTCCTGTTGCTTTATCCTGGAGTTCCAAGTCACCTTGGGCAAACAGAGGACTCCTTCCCTGTGAGGGTGGGAGGGCCCTGGCACAGGGTGCCCAGAGCAGCTGTGGCTGCCCCTGGATCCCTGGCAGTGCCCCAGGCCAGGCTGGATGGGGCTGGGAGCAGCCTGGGATAGTGGAAGGTGTCCCTGCCCATGGCAGAGTGAGAATGGGATGAGCTTTAAGGTCCCTTCCAACCCAAACCATTCCATGATTCCATGATTCTATCCTTCCCCACCACCTCCCTGCTCTTCCACCACTGCTGGGCCCCACAGCTTGTCCCCAAAAGCTCCTTGCATCCCCACAGGCTGGAATTTGAGTTGATTTTGCCCTGGAACTCTCATATCCATGCCTGCCTCTTCCACTCCTTCCACTGCCTCTCCCAGCAGAGACTCGAGATGATCTCTTGAGATGCTTGGAATATCCCGGACCTGCAGGAGATCTGGGCATTCCTGGGAGGTTTTCATGCACCCAGCATCACTCTGAGGGTGTCCACTCCTCACAGGTGACAGGACACCACGGAGGTGACACATGAGGAGGAGACAGCCACCACCACCACTTTTGGGACAGCACCTCCAGGCCCATGACAGGGCTGAACACACCAGGGACCCCCCAGAGCGGCTGAGGAGCAGATCTCCACAGGCTGGCCCATAAACTGTTAACACATTAATTAAAAGAAGAAAAAGGAGTTGGTCCCATTAAGCTCCCCATCTGTTTTAATTATCCACTGGAGCTCACAGAAAGCTTTGTACACACTGTAATTGCATAATTAAAACGAACTGTTGGGAGATAGATGGCACTGAGATGACTGGGGAGAGAAAAGCAGCCCTTGCTCCTGCTCTGCTGTCGCTGAAGAGAGTCATAATTAGAAAGAAACATTTTTAAAAACCCCTTTTAGGGCTGAGCTTAGCATTGCACAGCCCCATCTGACTTCTGAGAGCTTCCTGGGGGTGTTTGTGACATCTCCACCCCGAGCAGACACAGCAGCAGCAGCCTCAAACCCCACTTTGCTGGCAGCTGGGATAAAAATTTGTGCTGCTCCACAAATTCCAAATTTCCAGCCCAAATCAGCACCTGGATGCAAATACAACCCAAGCTCTCATGCCTCGTGCCCATGGGTGGGGATCTCAGCAGAGCCAAAGGAGTTTGTTTGGCAGCTCCCAAAACCAGGCTCATCCAAAGGGGTCACATCCAAAACCCAGCTGGTTGTTCTGGGGCATGGAGCAGGTGGCCTTGTGCTCATGAGAGAAGTTTTAAAAAATCAAAATATTAGCCTTAAGAAGAGAAAACAACAAGCATAACAAACTTCCTGTGAAGCAGTGGGAATTCTTCACATTTTTTCGAGGGGGAGGTTGTCTGTGGGTTGGGATTCTTTTTAATTCTTGTGGTACTGAACTGATATTCTCAATGTCCTACAGCTTGTTTTTCCCAGCTTGCTGCTTTTCCACATTCCCTGCAAACCTAATCTTTGGATTAATACTTTTATTTTTCTTGACATTAAACTTCTGATCCGCGCCGAGAAAACACGATGAGGTCACTGCCAGTCCTGAAAATTGGAAAAAAAAAAAATCTTTCTGGTTCAAAGCCCTCCTGGGACAAGCCTCTGACAAGGAGGAGCTCCAAAACACAACTGTTCCCGGAGAAAAATATGACTCTGGATCACGCCAGGAACGAGCTCATGACAAGGAAAACACTGGAATGGAATTAGAGCAGAACTCTGTAGCCAGCCAGAACCTCCCAACTTTAAATGTCAGCTCAGAGACACATGGAGAACTTGCAAGGATCTTCTGGAGCCAAGGTAAACTTGGGATCATCTCCCAGCACGCCTTCGGAGCAGCGACGCCCTGGTACCACCTCGTCCTTGGCATGGTCCATCCCATCTCCCAGGGGCTGCTATTTTGTTACAAAGCAATTTTCCTGGCAGAGAACAACAATTCCATCAAAACTGAGGTGTTTGGTGGGAATATGGCTGACCCTCCTCAGGAGGGCACGTTTTGACTTTTCCTTCAGGGACAAACTTCCCTCTCCCATGACAAGATGGGTTATCTTCTTTAAATCAGAGCTGGAATAAAAGGCCTGGATTCATCCCAGTTGTCTGGTTACTCTTTGGAGTTTTGTTTCCTGGCAGATTCCAAGGTGTTTTTGAAACGTGTTTGCAAACATGGAGTGCAAATTTTGGCAGGCAGCAGCTCCAAACATCCAACAGCAATCCAAGGCATGGAGAAAAACCCTCCACCTGCAACTGTTCATTTGTGGGCTCCTCAGAGAGATGAACCCAAGCAAACCCTCTTTTTCAAATGATGACTTTCCCTGTTTTTTCCTCTCCCAGAGTTGTTTGGTTTTTCGTTTCCAGACAAAAAGCTGGTGTTGGTTGCTCACCTCTGCAAAATAAACCCCAAAAAATGTGGAGAAGGGAAGGGTTGCAGATCCCTGTGGATGTGGCATTTGGGGTGGGCTTGGTTAAAGACTGGGTCTGATGACCTTAGAGGGCTTTTCCAACCTTAATTCCTTCAAGTTTCATCACGGATCCCTAGCAGGAGATGCTGGGATTTCTATCCATACATAAATTGTGGAAAACATCACAAATTAAAGTAATGCAATGGGGTCATGGCAGCAATTGGGGAATTGGAGATTCCCAGTCCTGGATGCAGCAACACACTCCAGGATGAGATCCTGGAGCATTCAGAGGGTTGAAAAGCACCTGGTTGGCATTTTTTTGGGAAGCCACTTCTGAATCCCAGTGGAATTCCCAGGCTTGGAATTGTGTCCTTATGTCCTCTGGAAAACTCCCTGGCCTGGGATTGGGAAGCAAAGCTCATGGATGGCTTGGCTGAGATGTGTTTTGCCACAGGCCTAATGCTCTGGAAAATTAGAGTGCAGGTTTCATTTTCTCTCAAGTGTCCTCTGGAATTAATTGAGCTCAGTGTTGGAGTGAAATAATTGCAGAACATGCAGGAAAAGGACTTTTTAGTCCAAAATTCTTTCTGAGACGTTTTGAGCGCACAGTTTGCCAAACCGTGGCTCAGTTTTGTCGGCTGTTGTGATGGGAAATCTGTCTTGGGTGTCTCCTACCATGGATGTGATCCATGCTGGCTTTCTCTGGAGAGCAAAACTCACCTCAAACCGACTGCTCAGGGGTCAAAATAGTGAAGCATCTTTTGGGAAATCTCTTCCACCTGGAGAAGGTGTTATTGGGAAGGGCCATCAGTAGTCACCAAAATGCAGTTGCTTGCCTGAATACATGTATAGATGTAGGGATGGATACAAATTGCCCCAATTCCCACTGTAAAAGAGTTAATAATGCAGAAAGAGGAATAAAAAGCAGACTACTGCTCTGAGGGTGGATCAGCATCACAGAATCCCAGAATGGTTTGGGTTGGAAGGGACCTTCAAAATTATCTCATCCCACCCCCTGTCATGGGCAGGGACAACTTCCACTGTCCCAGGCTGCTCCAAGCCCACTCCAGCCTGGTCTTGGACACTTCCAGGGATCCAAGGGCAGCCACAGCTGCTCTGGGCACCCTGTGCCAGGGCCTCCTCACCCTCAAAGGGAAGGATTTTAAAGGGGCCCTCAGGATTCTTGCAGGGTTTATTAAGTGAGGTGCTGTTTTTTCTATTAACACGAGTGAGCAAAAGAAGCCCAGAGTGATAAAGAAATGGAAAAGATCTGGATATTTTTTCTATAATGGCCAAGCCAGGAAGCTGGGGAGGTTTTGGTGTAGGGGGTCCAAACCAACTGTGCTCTAGAGTTCTCAAAAAAATAATAATTTTAAAAAAAACCAAACAAACCCACACC
>VWYI01028394.1:11834-56435 GCA_013399455.1 Anthoscopus minutus
TTTTTTGAGGGATTTTTTTTCCATCACTTTTACAAAACCTCTGAAAAATGCTTTGTCTGGACCCACCCAGAACTGCTCGTGGGCCCAGCACCGAGGTTTTGCTCCTGGCATCAGCTCCCGGTCCCTTTTGTGCAGCAATTTTTCTTCCCACTGAGGTCACTGCTGAACAGAAAGCACTGGTTGTTTGGGAGCAGAAAGTTTCCTGTAGAAAAATCATCCAAATGAAACATTTCAGCCCTGGGGAACCTTCCCTCCCACCCGCTCTGGCTTTGCTTGGTTCTCCCCATGGAAAATCCCTGGTGTTGCAAACCCACGGCTCATCCCTGTCCCCCTGCTCTGCCTGGCATGCACAGGCCACAAAGGCACCTTCCCACTGCTTATCCCTCCTGCCAAGCACCCACACAGAGTCACTGCTCAGCTTTCTGGGAAGGCCAGCGAGGTGGTTTTTAATGGAAGTGGAGGTGACACCTTGATTTTCCTTCCTAGGCTGAAAGCAGGTGCCTGCCACGCTCAGCAGGTGTTACAGAGGGAATCACGGACATGGGGCTGGAATTGCCACAGCTCAGGTGCCACTGCACTGAAATTGTCCATCCCCATGGGATATTGCAGGGGAGGTAATTCCCAGCCCGTTTGTTTGCTGGATGATGAGGAGCACAGGCTGTGTTTGGGCTAAGGGTGACACGGCTCTGCTTGGGCTCCAGAGGGACTGGAGACATTCCAACATTAAATTCCCACATGGCACACAGAGCTGTGTGCTCCTCACCCTCAGCAGACTTTCCAGAGCCCCTCTCTGGACTCCACCTCACTCTGGATCCTGTTGGAGGTGCATGAGGAGCTGATTTCTCACCTCCACAGTGCTTTGGAGCTGTTGTCCCTGGGTTGCACTGGCAGGTCACTGCCCAGTCTGGCACAATCCTGAGCTGCTCTGGCTCCTTTCCCTGCTGGGACAGTCCCAGCTGATGGCAGGATTTCTCCTGGATGTAGATGTTAGATCAGGGAACTCCTGGTTTCCTTCTCTCCAAATGCCTGAGCTGTGGGCAGGACAAACCTCCAGTGCTCCAGATCAACCCCTTGTCCACCCCTGCTGTTCCCAAACCTGAGAAGGTTTTCCTGCCCCACACCTGCTTCATACCCCATTCTCCTGCCTTGCCTCCTTCTCCTTTTCCATGTCATCCACAAGAAAGCAAAGGGAGAGACAGAATCATGGAATCCTGGAATGGTTTGGATTGGAAGGGACCTTAAAGCTCATCTTGTTCCACCCCCTGCCATAAGCCTGGACACTTTCCATTATCCCAGGCTGCTCCAAACCCCATCCAAGCCGGCCTTGGACACTTCCAGGGATCCAGGGGCAGCCACAGCTGCTCTGGGCACCTGTGCCAGGGCCTCACCAATGTCTGCTAGATGTTTCTCATCCAGGATGAGCAGTGCACGTGTGGGATCCCAGCTGGGCAATCCTAAGCAGTGCAGGTTGTTCCTGGCGAGCTCCTGGCAGAGCCAGGACTCCCAGGCTTGGAAGCAGTTCTAGGACAGCAAGGAAAACCACAACATTGATGGTGCTTTCCATGGAAATGGCAGCTTCAATCCCATAGGGCAGCTCCAGCCCCAAGTGTGGTCCTGCCCAGCCATGGGATGGGGTTTAGGGGTGGATTTAGTTCTAGGTTAATACTGGCCTCAATGATCTTAGAGGTATTTTCTTAATGATTTCACAATTCTATGGATCTGTGGAGATTCTGGGGATCTCATCCTTCCTGAAAATTTTCATCTCCGTCCTCTGGCACTTACCCCTGGTATTTCACTTCTGTGAAATTCATGCCAGGCTCTCACAGGGAAACCTTGAAATCAAACAGAAAATGTAGGGGAAAAGCTACCTTGGAATGGTCTCCTTGATTGCATTTCCATCATCTTCCCATTCCAGCTGCAGCACAAAGGACAGGAAAAGTAATAAACTGTTTAAAAAACCATATTTCAAGTTAACTACCCTTTTCTGATGCTCCAGAACAGCCTGTGCTGGGCTGAGCCAGAGTCTTGGAAGAAAAATGAAGGGTTGTTCTTGCTTGGTCTGAACTGGTTCGTTGAGTCATGCTCTTAGTTAATCCCTGGCATCGGCGCAGCACAAAATCCTGCTGGAGGGGAAAAACTCACTCAGGGAAAGTTCAGGCCGTTCGTGCTGCTCCAAACGGGGCGAGCAGACAAAGCCTCCTTGTTTCAGAGGCGGGGGAGAGCACAGAGGAAGAGGGAGGTGAGGAAGGGCGAGGGATGGAGCTGGAGAAGAGGCGGATTTGGGATTCCTGCCCACGGCGTGCTGCTCGCCCAGCCCCAGCCAGCTGGGACGCATTTTTCCAATGCTTGAGCTGTGTCAAGAAGAGACATTCCCTGTGCCAGAGGGGTGCATGTCTCAGAGGGGCAGGACAAGAAAAAGCACGGGCTCAAGACAAGACAAAGTGGGGTGGGAAGAGAAGGCTTTGGGGAGGAATGGCAGGTGCTTGGAGAAGAGCCTGTTGGTGGTGCAGGGAAAATGTGGGATTGGGAGAGCAGGGTTTGGGGAGGAATGTAAAGGCCCTGGAGAAGATACTGCTGGTGGCATGGGGAGGGATGGGAAGAGGTGCTGGATGCACCAGAGTGGTGGGCAAGTTTTTCCAGGCAGGAAAAGCTTTCCCAGGCAGGTTGATGGATGCTCTGTTTGTACAACAGCTCTGATGCAGGCAGAGTTTGGGATGTCACTCCAGAACAGACACAAAGCAATTCCCTTGGCAAACACTGCGGTGACACTTTGTGCAAAGCTCTGAATCCCAGTGGAATTACCTTGAGAGCCCCTTCCACCCCATCCCATGGCAGGAGAGGCGGTGGGACAGGATTAAAGGACCTTTTTCCACCACACACATCCAGGCTGAGCTGAGCTCTGACCCCACAGGAGGTCTCAGCAGGTCGGGGCTGGGACAGGACACCACCTCCTCCTCACCTCCACTGCTGTCATCAAAGGGCGGCAGCCGGGTGAACGCCTCTTGCTCTTGCTGGCTGACTTCCAGGGCTCAATTAGAAAGGCAAAACTGGTTAATTAGGGATGCCTCAGAGCTGGCCATCAAGCCAGACGCTGGTGGGTCTCCAGGGAAGATCTCTGAGCTCATGCTCTGGAGGATCATGGCAGCCATCAGCCAAATGTGATCTAATAAACAAATAAATAATGTGCAAATCAACTGCAGCTCTGACAAATTCCTGCATTTGTAGTGCCCTGGAATTGCTCAGGGCAGTCAGGTTGGGTAATTCCTCCTGCCTCAAAGCCAAGCTGGTGTTTTGCTCCTCTATTTGCTTCCTTCTGGGAGGAAGGGGAATGGCTCTGGGAGCACAGCATCAGGCCAGAGGTTCTCCTGCTCATCCCATGGAATTAAATAATTGCATAATTAGTGAATAATTGCTGCCCCTCAGCTGCTCATGCTCCTGGATAAGGGATGTTGATGGCCCAGTTCTCATTTTCTGGCCAGCGTCCCATGGGATGAACACATGGGTGGACTCTTGCCTGGGCAGGGGATATATTCATATTCCATAAATTATTATATTCTGTAGAATATTACCTAGCCCATAAAATCCTGTCACTGCACCCTTTATTCTTTTTGCATCTATATTGTCCCTCTCATCTCAATGTCACCCACCACCTACATCTGCAGCGACTTCCAGATCAGGCTGGAGACAGAATGAATCATAAAATTCACTTTGCATTGGCTCACTCCTAGAATATTCCTAACCTTAAATCTTTACCCAGCTTAAGTGAGGTTTCCACATTTCAAAGGGATGTTCTTTTTTAATCCCACCACGCTTCCCAGGTAAGCCTTCCCTGGTTGTCTCTGTTGGGAAATGAGGCTGTTGTGCAGCTGCAGGAGCCCAGATTGTGCTCACGGTTGAGTTTGGATTTGACAGAGGAGAGAGAAAGGAAAAAACAGAGGGGAAAGCCTTCTCTTGGAAAATGGAAAATCAATTCCAAAACGAGAGAAGATGATCATGAATCCATCAGGGCTGCACAAGGACAGCTTTGATTCTTCCCTGGGAGGCTGGTGAGGCCCTGGCAGAGGTTGTCCAGTGAAGCTGTGGCTGTCCCTGGATCCCTGGAAGTGTCCAAAGCCAGGTTGGACATTGAAGCTTGGAGCAGCCTGGGACAGTGGGAGGCGTCCCTGACATGGAAAGGGGTGGAACTGGACAATTTTTAGGGTCCCTTCCAACCCAACCCATTCTGGGATTCTGTGACAAATCACTTAAGGCTCAGATTGTTGAAGTTGTTTATGGGGGAGAGCATCACCCTACCAAATAACCTCCTTTTGTGGGGTAATCCATCTGCAGGGCCAGCTGGGTGCATGAAATCCACCTGTGAATATATGATCATCTTTGTGATTTATTAGAGTACAGCAGCAAGGGTCTCCTTCATGGAATGGGGTTTTTTTTTGGAGGACAGCTGCCTCCTGGGATCTTCCTGCCTGCCTTTAATCCTTTAATGTGATTTTTATGGATATTCTATGGAGCTTAGGTTTTAACAGCAAGTGGAGGAGCCCCTCCCTGCCTTTGTTAAGGCAACGTTACACCTGGCCCTGCCAGTGCTGCAGGTAGAATCCATGGTGGGATCCTTTTTCCCTGCCCACCAGAGCTTAAATTCTTTGTGCTAATTTTCTCTTTTTTTTATTATTTTGTGGTCACCTGCTGGCTCTGTTCAACAGTCCAGCTGCAGAAACCCACAATAAAAGGGGGAAACACCATCCAGCATCTCCCACCTGCGAGGCATTGGGTTTCTTGGGGTTTTTTGCACAGGCAAAGACGAGACTCTGATGCTCTTCACAACAAGGAGTGACACAGAGCTGGTTCCTCTGGTTATGTGTCTGCTTTTCTGGGCTTTCCCTGAACTGAAAATTGCATGTGCTGCATTTCAGTGTTCATTCACCTATGGAGGGAGTCACTGGCAGGCTGTGGTGGTGTTTGCAAGGATTTCCAGGGCTTCAGTTTCCTCCTGCTTTTCCCAAAGTCTGCCCAGGCTGTTTCTTGGCTTTTGGGGCTGTTTGAAAGGAAAAAGGGTTTCAAGAGCTCCTGACACTTCTGTCCTTGCACAGGGCTCCTCTCCTTGCCAAGAAAATATCGGAAATACTTTGGATATATATTGGAAATATTTTGAATATAATCGGAACGTTCCTTGGCTTGGAAAATATTGTGAGTTCTGACTTTTAGAGCAGGGTCAGCACGAAACAGCCACGACTCCCACAAACTGTGGGACAGGAGACCCTGCCATGGCCACCATGAGAGGGTGACAGAGGCCACCACCCCGACCAACAGAGCTGCGGAGGGAGATCAGCCAGCCCTGGGAGAAACTCTTGCCGTGGGGTGGCTTAATTACATCCTCACTGGAGCAGCTCAGGGCCCTTTGATGTGGGGACGTGGTGCAGGTATCTCGCAGAGGAGATGTCTCCCCATCAGCCGCCGTCTAGACTCCTGTGCACAGCTGGGAGGGGGTGACTCAGCCCGTCTGCATGCCCCCCTTCCGAGGTGACTCCGAGTGACAACGGAATGGCCACGCTCCCAGGAGCCCGACAGCGCCCCGGGCACGGGGTGAGCTGCTCCACACAGGCAGGGCTGGTGGGTTGCTCTGCCTCCTCCTATGGCTGCTCCATGAATGCTTCCACAGGCTCCCAAATCCACTGCATGGGATGTTTTCCCTACATGTCGAGTAATCTGTTTGTGTTGTAAGAGTTTAAGTGTTCCAGGCTAGATTGGATGGGACTTGGAGCAACCTGGGGTAATGGAAGGTGTCTCTGCCCGTGGCAGGAGGAACAAAGAGATGGTTTTGAGGTCCCTTCCAACCCAAACCATCCTGGGATTCCATGATCTTATGCAATATGCAGCGACATCCCCCCAGCACTGGGCATTTGCTCCCCAGTTCCCCAGGCTGGACATGGTCCCACCAGCCAGGGACAAGTCATGTCCAAGTTCTGCACAATTTGGGGTGAAACCACGACTTCATTGGAGCATGGGTGTCACCAAAATAGCTCCTAGCAGGAAGTTGAGCTAATTAAAGTCCATTTAGGGGAAGGAGCTGCCTTTCCCGTGGCAGGAGACAGCAGCTTTGTGGGCTCTAATAAAGTCAGGGAGGAAAGCATGCATGTGGTCGTGGATACGGGGACGCTGCTCGTTAAGAACCTTCAGGGGTGGAACCACTCTGTTCAATTACCTGGAAATGTAGGAACATTCCCAGGCTCCCAGCAGGGAGGTGTGGGCCAATGGCACCTCTGCTCTGTAGGGACATCAGCTGTAGGGTCAGCACAGCCCCTCCAGCTGAGAGCAGGGATGAAGCCCACCAGCACCGGCGACTTCCAGCACAGGGACATGAAGGAAAGTACAAAATAAATCAATATCTTTTGTTCTTTGTTCTCCCTTGAATGTTCTCCGTGTCTCCCATGACCTGGGAGTATGGTCCTGCATCCCTGGTGACCTCTTTTTTGGCTTTCTCAGCTCCCTAAACCACTCTCACAGAGAAGAATTTCTTCCCAGTATCCCATCTGTCAATGGGAAGCCATTCCCCCTTGTTGTGTCCCTCCATCCCTTGTCCCAAGTCCATCTCCAGCTCTCCTAGAGCCCTTTAAGCCCTGGAAGGAGCTCTCTGGAGCCTTCTCCTGTCCAGGTGAACACTCCCTGGTCTCTCCAGAGAGAATGTGCATCCCAAATCCAGAAGTGCGGCAGACTGGAGTCCCTCTGAGGCCAGCTCCTGTGCCAGCAGCATCTTCCTTACTCTCTGTTTTTCCCACTTTTGATCTCAAGAGACAAATGGAAACATCTGACAAGCAAATGACACCATTCCCTCCCAGTCCTACTCCCCATGGAACCGCTCCCTTCCAGGTCCTGAACCCGTGACCTTTGGGAAAAGGCCACGTCCAGGGGCTGAGCAGAGATTTCATCCCCCAGTCTTGGTGGGCTGCAGGTCTGGTGTCCACATGTGTTCTGCAGTGCAACCCTGCAGGAATTCTGGCCTTCCATGATGCAGAAAGGGCTCCCCATTCCCTCATCCTGCCCTTGGAAGGTTGGCTTGATCCATCTCTGGATTTCTGTCTCCCACCACTCGCCGCGCCCCTGATAAAGATACGTGTGAAATTTATCTTGCCATCTTTCATTAAAATAAACCAATTAAGCAATGCTGAGGAGCCTCTGATCCAGGCCAGCTCGGTCAGTTGGTGAATCCCTGTTTCTAAAGCATCTTCCCTCTCTGCTTACCCTCACATCAAAGCAAGCCAGGGACCAGCCCCGTCCTTGGAGCAAAGCCTGTCAAGAGATTTGGGAAACAGCTGATTTAATGCCGAGGAAATTAGTAACCAAATCAGTTCTTAGCCAAACGGCTCCTCTTCTTGATCTTGGGAAAAGTGGTGTTTAAATTCTCGATCTCATGGTTTTAGACTCAGGAAATGTGATTACACATCTGTCATTATTTTACTCTTCTGTGTTGATGGCTCATATTAAACAAACCACATTCCTGCATCGCTTAGTAATCTCTGCTGTTCCCTTCCCTTGCTGAGGAGACAAGTCCTAGCTTGACATCCCCATCCCTGTTGATCACAGCTCGGCTGTGAACCAACCAGCAGAGCCGTGCTCGCACCAGCCGCAGAAGTGTTCGCTCCTCCGACCTCTTTTCTCCAGCTTCCCACAACTTTGCAGCCCCCTTTTCTCCTGAGCAGCGTTTGGGTGAGGAGCTGGAGATCCACATCCTGCTGAGATCCATGTGCTTCTCAGAAAGGTGATCCAGCCTTCCCCTGTCTTCCACCAAGCAGGTAAGAACATGTGCTTTTGGGCTTGGACGCCAGTCAAAAAGGGTAGGTCCTTCCAAGCAGAGCATGATTCCCAGGGATCCTGGCGCCTCACCAGCCCAGGAGGACGTGGAGAGCCCCACGGCTCCTGCAGGATGGGCTCCCAGCGGCCACACAGGAGGAACCTGCCCTGAAAAACGCCACCTCTGCAGGGACACTGAGCTTTTCTCTTGGTGGCTTTGTCTTCCAGCTGGGCTGAGATCACCCCGAGCTCACCATGGAGCTGCTGGAGGAACCTGACTCATAGATGTTCCCAGCACCAGGTAGGAAAATGAGGAGCTGTTTTAATGGCGTTGGGGATGGAAGGGAGTGGTGAGGACATTGTCAATGTGGGGCTGTGTTGTTGACTGAGAGGAGCCTCCCTAGGTGTTTTCCATGGCTTGTGAAATCCTTCCCATCTGCTGGAAACTCAGCAGAGGATCTCAGGGAAATCATGGTGTCGGGAAGCTTTGTCTTCTCCTGCTGAGCACACAGTTGGCCAAGCATTGGCAGCCATGCTGCTCTGTGGCCGTGTTTTTCCTTTATCATGGCATTTTGGCACAAGAGCTGTGCCAGGAACACTGAAGATGCCTGGGAATTTTTGTGGAGGATGGTATCATCTCGGGAAAACCCCGAGCTCCTGGTGCAATGCCGTTTGCTTGGATCTTGGGTTTTCCCCTTGATTTTGTTGGTGTGATTTCCATCTTTAGCCTGCACCAAGCCCCAGATCTGTCCCACCCTGGCAGCTGCCAGAGGTGGAAGGGTTGGAGTGGATGGGATGTGCTCCTTGTCAGCAAACCCACCGTGTTTGCGCCAGATTGATTGCTGTGGGAGACATGAGGCTGGTGTGGCATCGCCCTGTTCTTGTCAAAGATGAATCCATTGGGTTAAAAACAGCTCCTTTTGTTCTCTGCCATGTGACATGGGGAGTTTTCCTCCACAAACCCCTACAGGATGAGAAGGGAAGGTCCTGGTGAAGTGAGATGGAAGTGAAGTTGTGGTGGGAGTGGGAGGGCAAGGCTGGGCGTGGGCAGGGGACCACTCCTTGCTGTGGGAGGCTGGGTGAGGTCCTGGGGGCACATCTGCTCCCACCCTGCACCCAGCAGCTGGGAGGGATCCAATTCCCTTGGCACAGGGCATCCAGAGCTCCATCTTCCACAGCCACCTACCTGAGGGTGCTTTGGGCAGTGGGTGCAGCGCTCCGCCTTCGGGTCCTGGCATCTGCTGCTTCCAAGCTTCCATAACCTGAGAAATGAGCTGGGATTGTTGAATTCCAAGCTGCCTGGAGCCTTTGGGGCTTTATATATGTGCATGGCAGGTGTTCCCTGGGTGTTTTTGGCAGAGATCCCCTATGGATTGCATTGGGTCACAGAGTTTGGGGACAAGGGCTCAGGAGCACTTAATGCTTGGTGGCTGATCTTTCCTTATTTGAAATCATCTGCAAGGCTGATGTTGGCACAGATACTGTCAAACTGCTGGAGCGAGTCCAGAGGAGGCCATGAAGGTGTTCCTAGGCTCTGGAGCCAGGCTGGGAAAGATGGTGGTTTCCAGCCTGGACAAGAGAAGGCTCCAAGGAGAGCTCAGAGCCTCTTGCAGGGCCTGAAGGGGCCCCAGGAGAGCTGGAGAGGGACTGGGGACAAGGGATGGAGAGACAGGACACAGGGAATGGCTCCCAGTGCCAGAGGGCAGGGATGGGTGGGATACTGGGAAGGTATTGTTCCCTGTGAGGGTGGTGAGGACATCAACCTCATGGTGCTTTCAGCATTTCAGGAATGGATTTAAGCTGGAAAAGGGCAGATGTAGGTTGGATATTGGGAAGGAATTCTTGGCTGTGAGTGCAGGGAGGCCTTGGCACAGGGTGCCCAGAGCAGCTGTGGTTGCCTCTGGATATCTGGAAGCATCCAAGGCCAGGTTGGACAGGGCTTGGAGCAACCTGGGGTAGTGGAAGATGTCCCTGCCATGGCAGGGGGTGGAACAAGATGTTCTTTAAAGTGCCTTCCAACCCAAACCATTTCATGACTCCATGAAACTCCTCTGGACCCGGTGTAAAACAGGACCAGGCTCTCTTGGCAAGCAGAGCAACTTGGGAGGAGCATTTGTAGGATGGCTCTTTTTAAACAATTAAGAGCTTCTACAGCTCATTTCCTTCAATGCCCTCACAGAGCAAATCGGCTTAATTAGCAGTCTTAGTGAATAATTAATTTTCTCACAGGTTTTTTTTAATAGCTTCTTTAAAGCAAGAGGGTTCAAGTTGCCACTGAGCAGCTCCTGGCACGACCACAGCTCTGTCCTTTAGCTGGTGCCTGCAGACCCTGAGGCCCATTTATTCCCTTATGAGCAGTGGAAATGGCCAAAAAAGATGGCACAAGAACGGACCAGTGGCATGGAGAAGTTTTCCACACAGTTTTCCACCCCCAGTATCCCATGGAGATAGATGCAGCTTATCAATATCCTAGCAAAGCACTGATGTGTGGCCCTAAAACCTGCTGCCCAGCCAGCTGATAGAAAGAGGTTTGAGGCTCCAAAGCCATAAAAATCAGCTTTATTTTCAGCTTTGCCTCTGCTTTTAATGACAGGAGGGTCTGCTGTTTTTTAGACCTGAGTGGAGAGACTTTAATTACTGCTTTGGTGCCAAGGATGTAAATATGGACTCGGGGAAGCAGCGAGGGTTATTAGAGAAGAGACTGTAATTGCTGGGCCCCTCCCTCTCCATCAGATTTTCCTCTTGCTCCGGTTTGGAGAGGACCGGCTGATCCAGTCAGGCTGTCTCTGGCCATGGGTTGCAGGCTCTCCCTGAGGAAGGGGAATATCCAGCAGCACCCACCCAAGGCAGGATGGAATCACCTTTATCTGGGCAGAAAAACTTTGTGGAATCCCTGGGTTTTAGCATGGCCACACAGATAGGAGTGTGAGGAGCAGGGCAGGCTCCCTGCAAAACTTTGGGTGAGTTTTCCCCGGGGAGATCTTTCTGCCATGGGAGAAGCTCCCAGCCCAGCTGTAAACAGCCTCTCTCTCGGATAAAACACTCCTATGGCTTTTTTTTTTTTAATTTCTTTTTTTTAAACTCCTATCTTTGATTTCATTTAATAATGGATGAATTAACAGAAATATGTGCTGGCAGACAGCCCGGGTTTTGTCAGGAGGCAAAAAACTACTTCAGTAACGCATTGGTTGAAAATATTTTAAAAAGAAAAAAGGGAACGAGAACAAATAAAGTAAAAAAAAAGAAAGTCAGTCTGTGCAAAAGCCTCTGGGGGTGGGAAAAACCCCAAGCTGACTGCAGAACTTTTTTTCTCTCCCTTTTCCTTCATGCCTGTACTGAGGGTAGGACTTGTCTCACTGAACTCATGTCTCTCCGAGACCACACTGTCACTTCTGTGGGGTAGAGGGGGATTATCGGAGCCATGTCCCCTCAGGAGGAGCCTCATCTCCTCCAAAAATTTTGGCACAGCCTCTTGGCAGGGGGGGATGCAGAGACGCGATGCTCTTGCCCACGTCTCAGACCACACACCCAAATCCCCCATCCCTCCATCCACGGCCGTGCCCGCCCCCGAGGCGGCACCGCAGGGAGCAGGGACTGGGTGCCAAGGGGGATTTTTTCCCCAGGGCTGGAGCTTGTGGGGTGAAGCAATCACAGCCACTCATCGGGCAGGAACGGGGCGAAGCCAGGGCGAGCAGGAGCCGGGGGAAGGCAGCACCTCCCCGGCGGCCTGCACCGACACGCCGGGCCCGCGGCTCCGGCACGGCCTCCCCGCGGGGCCCTGCTCCTTCCGTGCCTTCAAAGCCACCCCAGCACGGGCTGGGCAGAGAATGGAGTGAGGGCAGCGCTGAGGAGAAGGATTTGGGGGTGTTGGTGGGTGAGAAGTTGGATGTGAGGCGCCCATGGGTGCTGAGAGCCCAAAACGCAGCTGGGTGCTGGGCTGATCCCACAGCGGGGACAGCAGGGAAAGGGGGGATTCTCCTCCTCTGATCCACACCTGCAGAGCTGCCTCTGGCATCTCCAGCATCAGAAAGATGTGAAACTGCTGGAACAAGTCCAGAGAAAGTCATGGGTTTGTTCTGAGGGCTGGAGCCCCTCTGCTCTGGAGCCAGTCTAGGGGAGCTGGGAATGCTCACCTGGAGAGGAGAAGGCTCCAGGGAGAGCTCAGAGCCCCTGGCAGGGCCTGAAGGGGCTCCAGGAGAGCTGGAGAGGGACTTTGGATGAAGGGCTGGAGGGAAAAGACAAGGGGGAATGACTTCATTCAGATCAGGGTTAGATGGGATATTGGGAATTCCTGGTTGTGTGGATGCTGAGGCCCTGGCACAGGGTGCCCAGAGAAGCTGTGGATCCCTGGAAGTGTCCAAGGCCAGGCTGGAGAGGGCTTGGAGCAACCTGGGACAGTAGAAGGTGTCTCAGCCCATGGCCGGGCTGGAACTGGATGATCTTTAAGGTGCCTTTCAAGCCAAACCATTCTGGGATTCCATGACTCCATGATCTCTTTGGTCATCCTGCTGGCTCCAGACATTTTTGATGGCTTTGGGATTCATGTTTGGGATCCAAACACTGGTGACAACATCACTTGCTCCCACAGCCACGTTGCTTTGGCTCTGTGGAGGGGGATTTCCCACCTCTCCCGCATTGACCTGATTTTAAGGTGAAAGTGGAGAGACAGGGAATTGCATCCTAAAAGCCTGACTCCATTTCGGCTGCCTGCTCCAGCTGGTGAATTTTAGCTTTGTTTCCCTCTAGTGAGTGATTTCTCCAAAGAAAGCAAAGCCCACATGAAGAAGGTCCCCACGGGATGCTCAGCCCTGGCAGGTTTGGGATCAGTGCCTGTGTCCTGGCAGCGTGGCTGAGGCAGGAGATGCTCCTGAGCCAGATTCCATCCCACTCCTCTGCTCCTGAGTCAGAGTGAGTCAGCCCTCTGGATTGCTCTCCTGCTGCCCCGAGCCAACGCAGCATATTTATTAGTTAATTAGTTTGCATTTCCTCCTCCTCTCTTCCCTTCCCTTCACAGCGAGCCCTCTCCTCCATCTTCCCTGCAAAGCAAACTTCAGGGACCTCCATCCCATAAATATCCCCATCACCCACTCCCAAAAACACCACCCCTCCTGCAGAGAGGGCCCAGCTCTTGGTCCCCTGTCCATACAGTGGGTGGCAGGGGAAACCCACACTGCTCCCAGCAGAAGATCCAGGGTCTATCCCAGCCTTTTTCCTTCTCAGACCAAATTTTAGTCCTAAAATGCAAGGATTGAAGTTCTTTTCCTGGCCATTTTCCCTGGCAGAGGAGCTGGCGTGCCCTGTGACACAGGAAGGGTGCAGGCTGTGACATCCCGATGAGTTATTGGCAGAGGGGGAAGTGTGCTGAGGATTGCAGGGAACAGGAAGAATTCTTGGTGGTTTGCAAACTCTTCCCCAGGGCTGGTTTTGCTCCATATCCATGCTCTACATAGACTCATGGAATCCCAGGATGGTTTGGGTGGAAGGGATCCCATTCCAGCCCCTACCTTGGGCAGGGATGTCAGCCACCAGATTGGGATCATCCATCTCTGCTTCCCAGAGTTTTATCCCTTAGGGAAGTGGCTGAGCTGGGCCCCACAGTCTAGGTGAGCCCTGCACATGGACCAGCTTTGTCCTTGCCAAAAACCCTGGAATTTAGCTGGAAACCTGGGATTTAACTGAAATACTGATAAAAACCAGGGCTGGCTAAAAAACCTACAACAACTCAGACAGGAGAGGGTCTGTCCCCCATTGGGAAAGGGATGGGAATGAAGATGGAAATGGAGATGGGAAAAAAGAATAGAGATTGAGGATAGGAACAGATATAGGGATCAAGACAGAGATGGGAAAATGAATAGGGATGGAAATGGGAATGAGGATAGGGATGGGAATAGGAACAGAGACAAACATAAGGACGGGAATGAGCATGGAGAAGGAGATGGGAATGGTGACAGGAATGGGGATGAAAATGGTGACAGGAATGGGGATGGGAGCAAGAATAAGGACAGGAACAGGAAGAAGTGTAGGGATGAGAATCTGATGGGAACAGGGACAAGGATGGGGATGGGCCTGGAGAGAGGGAAGGGACAGAAAGGGAAAGGGAGCAGCCGAATTGCCGCTGGCTGCTGGCTCGGGTAATGAGCGGCTTCCCTGCCCTCGGCTGCCCCGCCTGGGCGGGGAGGGGTTTTACTGCGCTGAGGGTTTGTAACTGAGGCACCAGAAAGCAGATGGGAAGGAGAAGGTAATTTTTATCCCCATGAACTCAGCGCTGCCATTTCACTTGGAAAGCCCACGGATAATCCTGCTGTTTCCTTGCACCCTTTGTTCTTCCTCATCCTGTTTCCCACAAGAGAGATGGGGAGACCTGAAGGAGCTGGGCAGTGTTAATGGAACATGTTGGGTCTGATAGGAATCAGGTCCAGCTCTATCTCATCTCTGCTGGAGAAAAAAAATCTCATTTTCTTTGGCTTTGCTGATTAAAGTTTAATTACCTTGAATGCAAATGATTCATCAAAGGAACACAGATTATTTTTTTGTGAGAAGTTCATGTGTAGCCTGGGAAGAGAAGTGTTTATTGAGGTGTTCTCTGAGCAGGGTCTGCTCAGTGTCAGGCAAAGCTTTTGGGCAGAAAAAGGAAAAAAAAATTACATTTTTTCTGTTTCCAGCTCGCTTTCCCTTCCCTGAAAGATCTCTCTGAGCACTTGACAGCATCACACAGCCCATTGCACAAGTGACTTATACTTTCCTGCTCTCCAGGTCTGCAAACCTGTCTCTGGGAATTGCCCAGATGGGGGGGAAATAAATGGGGCCTTTGCTGGTTTTCCATGTTCTTTGTGTGAGTTCATACTCTGGGAGATCTGATTGCAAAACTAGTCCCGGAATCAGGGAGACAGAATTCCAGTCAGGTGTTCCCATTGCACTTGGGGGACCTCTTCTTCTCTTTTGGGGTGTGTAACTGCTTTATCTTGCTTATCTTTCCTAGAGATACCTCTATAAGCCCAGAGCAAGACTTGCTGGGCAGCCAGCAGACTTAGCAGGGCTGACAGGAGCCATCTGATCCCCCAAAATTAAAGGGAATGACAGTGTGGGAACACAGCTTGGACTGGAGGTAGCTTGTGCTATGAAAAAATCACTTCAGCTTTGTATCCTGATGGATTTAAAGCAGGGAAAGGGCTCAGGAGGGGTTGCCAGCACCATGGATTTTATTTACAGTCCCAAGGGAGCTGAGCCTGCTGGGATGGGGCTATGGAGGGGAAAGGACCTCTCTGCACAATTTCCCTCACCCCATGAAAGCCCCTGGAAACAGAAAACAAAAAGATGCTGTGTTTCTTCAAAAATAACCCCAGACCCTCTGGAGCACTGTGGGTGCACCCTGTGCTTCTTATCCAGCTTCTCCCAAGTCTCCTGCAGATGCTTACAGGAATGAGGGGCTCAGGGGCAGCCAAATTCCCTCAAAAATCCAAACCTGGGTTATGGGGCTCATGGATGCAGCAACACAAGGATGCTGGAGAGCCTCAGGGTGAGGGGTAGCCGTGCAGCCATCCCCCCAGGAATCAGACATTCCCAAGAACAGATAAAAGGGATTGGGGCTGGCTGCCTGCCCATGGAAAATCCCAGCCCAATCTTCTCACCTGGAGCTGTTTGCAGAGTCTTCTCCCCCATTAGCATAAGCAAAGCTGCCTCAATGCGATGCTGCCTTCGATCCAGCTCAGCTGCTGCTCCTGTTGGGATTTGAGGCTGCTTTTAATGTCATTCCCAGCCTGGCACATCCTGGCCATGGGCAGACAGACACATCCCAGTGACCTTTCATCAGCTGGGCACCAGCCCTGCCCCACAGCCGTCACACCCATCCCATGGGTCAGCCAGGGAAATTCCCAAGCCAGCCATTCCCTGGGCTAGCCACTCCTGCTGGGTGCTGTGGGAATAATCCTTTTGCACCCCTAAACACCCACTTTTCCAGCTCATAGCAAAATAATAAAACCAAACCAAAACCCCATCATCCAAGCCCCCAAACACCGGCACTTTGCAAATGCGAAGGCGTCAAAATTATCGACCTGCAGCTGCTTAGAACCTATTTGCATAATGCAAAGATATTATTAATTGCCAATTAGTAGTCAAACAGCACTAATGGAACCTGGCACAGGGAGGGAATATGCAGCTAGGCCTCTGCAACTGGAAAAACACCCAGCCCTGTGTAATTAAATGTCTTCTCCATGCTCACCCCACCCGGCTGGCCTGGGCACTTGTGTGGGGAGCTTCCCACGCTGCTGGGATGGGGCAGTTCCAGGATGGGATTCTGCTGGTCCCACAGGTGTGCTGGCCTTTCCTAGGGTGGCTGGGGAGGAAAGGATCTCTCCATGGCCTGTGGAAGGAGCAGCACAATTCCAGGAGTGATCCCTGTACAGGGTAATTGAGGGATGAGATGTGGCTTAGGCTTAGGTTTAGGCTGGGTGTGAAGCTCAGCTCAAGGGAGGGTAGGTCTGGTGTTCTTCACGCAACAGCTTGAGATCCAGCCCTGTCATAAACACAGCCATGGGAATGTGATAAATCCAATCTGGCTCTGCAGGTACGGTTGTTTGCTGAGCTCAGAGATGGAGGAATGGAAAAAGCTTTTTGTGCCTTGGAAACTGTCCTGATTATACCAGAAAAACAGGGATTTGTACTTGGAAAAAGAAACTGTGAGTGTTATTTTCTCTACTTTGTTCAGCTGATCGCCTCCTAGGAGCGCTGGCTGGGCAGATCCATGTCTGCCGCAGCATTCCACGTTCCTGAGAAACTGGGAAAGCCTCAGGCACAGGGAACATTGCTGTAAAGAGGGGAAAATGCCCACTGGGTGAGGGTGGATGAGGAGGTGGCACCAGCCTTCACCCAGGGGCAGTTGCCCTGGCACAGGAGTCCTGGACACTCCAGGCAGGGATGCTGCAGCTCTTTCCTCACATACAGAGCACAAAATTTTGGAGTTTGTGATTTATTTTTTTTTTAAGTTTTATTTGGGGGGATTTTTGGTTTGAGGGTGATGAGCTAAGCAGTTGGGGTAAGCCCTGGGGACCTTCAGGTTCTCCACAACGCCATGGGGCTGGCCAGAGCCCTGAATTCCTGCTCTGACAACCCAAATCCTTCTTTTTTTCAAGGCAGCATCTTTGTAATCACTAGTGGCATAAAACAAGTTTGTGTGCTGTGGGATTGTGGAAATCAGGGGTGTTGGATGTGCTGGCACATCCAATGGGAGGATTTGGGATGTAAACAGGAGGATTTTGGGGTGCAAATCCTCCCAAACTGCCAGAGACCAGAGTTAGATGGGATATTGGGAAGGAATTCCTGGCTGGGAGGGTGGGGAGGCCCTGGCACAGGCTGCTCAGAAAAGCTGTGGCTGCCCCTGGATCCCTGGAAGTTTCCAAGGCCAA
The DNA here is from genome assembly GCA_013399455.1 of Anthoscopus minutus. NCBI lineage: Eukaryota > Metazoa > Chordata > Aves > Passeriformes > Paridae > Anthoscopus > Anthoscopus minutus. The sequence continues at coordinate 29,021 of VWYI01028394.1, forward strand.
GGGATTGGAGCAGCCTGGGATAGTGGGAGGTGTCCCTGCCATGGCAAGGGGTGGAATTGGATGAGCTTTGAGGTCCCTTCCAACCCAAACCAGACTGAGATTCCATAAATCAGGGGAGCTGGCTGGGGGGACTTGATTAGCTGGGATGGCTGAGTTTGGGCCATCCCTTCTGCAAAGCACCAAAATTAGGGAATCCTTTGAGAACAAGGGGTCGGAGGCCTGAGTTTACACCGGGAAAAGTGCAAAGGGGGTGCCCTACCCTGCAGAAAATCATGACTGGAGCTGGAGGCATCTGTCCTTGGGCTTTGGGGCAGGATGGAATGTGGGGTGAGCCAGGACTGGGTTTATTGGATGGGATAACACAGCAGGACCCTGGTGTCTCTGCAAAAAATACATTGATTTCAAATGCAGCCAATGCTGATTTCAAGTGCAGCCAATGCTGATTTCAAATGCAGCCAATGCTGATTTCAAATGCAGCCAATGCTGATTTCAAATGCAGCCAATGCTGATTTCAAGTGCAGTCAATGCTGATTTCAAGTGCAGCCAGTGCTGATTTCAAATACAGCAAGTACTGACACAAGAGTGTCAGTGGGGTGAGAACTTCCCAGTGTTTTCCTGGGATGGCCACAGCATCCTTCACCCCTTTCCTTCATTGAGGGAAGGCCTTGTACAAAGAAATGTTGGCACAGGGGAAAGTTGTGCAAATATGAGGTGGGCAAGGCTGAACAAGAAACACCTGGGATTTCTCACTCACAGCTTCCAAGTGCTTTATTTTTAGTATTTTCTTCTGAAAAAAAAAGAAAAAAGAAAATAATTGGAAATAACCTCCTGGGATGGATGAGAGTCAGGGCTCTGCACTTCATGCCCCTGCAGCAATGGGTGTCAGGGTTCTCCTTTAAACCTCTGTTTCCCGGGGCTTTATATCTGGATCATAAAAATTCAGAGGAGGGAGGGAGGAAAAAATGAATCCTATAAAAGAAGGTCGTAGCCACAGCTGCTTTTGGTTTATTGTGCTCATAGAGCTCATAAACAGCTTGGGTTTGGAAGTGGAGAGGGCCAGGTCCAGCTGCTGTGGGATGTTTAGGGTAGGAACCCAGGGATTTCAAGGGTGTCATGAAAATGTGAGCTCATGGGAGAGTGGGTTGAGGTTTTGGTGATTGGGGCTTGCCCTGAAAAATCCCACAAACACAGGTCCTGCCAGGGCTGGAGGGGAGAGCTGCTGTACCCACTGGTGGGGTGGGACCCCAAAATGGGCTAGAATCCTAAAATCCCATAATTATTTGGGTTGGAAAGGACCTTCAAGACCATCCAGTTCCAACACCCCTGCCATGGGCAGGGACTCATTCCACTGTCCCAGGTTGCTCCAAGCTGGCCTTGGATACTTCCAGAGATGGGGCAGAGGTTTGGAAGCTTCCAGGGGAGCAAGGGACATTTTTGGGGTGGCCCAGATCCGTCCCCAAAGCTGTGATTCCTCTCTCTCGCTTTGCACCAACTCCAGACGCAGCCCTGGGGAAGGGTGAGCCGGCTCCTCCCCTCCCAGTTTGCTTTAATGAAACCAGTGCCTGGGCTCCTGCTGAGAATCCCGGCTTCCCCAGACCCTGGGAAAGGTGGGAGGGATCTCAACATGGAGCAAATTCCCTCCTGGAAGTGCAGGACGCCAGGCTGGGGCCAGCACTTCCCCTTTCCACAGGGTGCCAGCTCACCCCAACACCCACAGCGGGTGGCTTGGGCACCACGTTCACCCCAGGATGGAAAGCATCCCTGGCCAGGCTGGTCTGGGGCACATCCCTGAGCCTGACCTGGCCTTGATGTCCCCTCAGCCCATTCAGGCATCCTGCACATCCCAGACACGAGGGAATGGTGTCATTTCAAGGCCCTGTTTTCCAGGAATTCCATTTGGTGATGGCCTGGGAGACAACGTTCTTCCAAGAGAGGCTTTACCAGCTTCCCAAGGGATAAATACTTTTGAAGCAGGATAACCCTGCTGGGTGAAAGCTGGGTGTGACATTTTCACTCTTCAAGCACATCCTTTCCTCTGTGCCATGGACTGGGAGCAGAGTGTGGAGCTGGCAGGGGGAAGCAGCCGGAGACGCCCCGGCTGCTGCTTCCCAGGGAAGTGGCTGGGAAAGGCTTCCACTGAAAGCTGTTCTTCAAACCAAAACAAAATGAGGCCTTTTCCTGCTGCAGAGAAGGGAGAGAGGGCAGTGGGAATCATGCAGTCATGGAATGATTTGGATTGGAAAGGACCTTAAAGACCATCTCATTCCAAACCCCTGCCACAGGCGGGGAAACTTTCCACTAGCTCAGGTTGGTCAGGTTTTATATAGAAACGACCAAATGCTATACATATACATAGATAAAAATGTATATCCACATATCCACAGGCTTTCCCTGCCAAAGGAGCACCTCAAAATCCTGCCTGGAAAAATACACTGCAATAATGCACTGTGGTTCTGCAAGCCCTCAAATGCATTTGCTCACGTAGAGGTTTAAAGAACATTCCTGATATTGATTCACAGCTGAATAAGCAAATGAACAGATAAATAACGTGTTTGCTGCAGCAGCAAGGAGATATTCCCAATCCGTGACTAAAGCTGTGGGGTTTCAAGGCTTTTTGGGATGCGGTGCCATCTCCAGACTGTCCCATGGGTGACAGCATTCAGTGGTGACACGTCTCCAGTGAGATTCCCCAGGGAGCTGCACTGGGATAAAGCCCAGCTAAAGCCTGTGGTTGTTTCAGAGCTGATTCACTGTGCAGCCCCAAAAATGAAGTTTTTAGCCCTGAGGGTGATGGAGAAGAGTGAGATCCACTTGAGGTAGGATGGAATGAGGAATGAGGAAGGAGAGAAGAGAGGAGAAAAAAGAGGGTGACCGCAATGGAGAGATGCAGGGATATTGGACCACAGCAACATCCCTGGGAGCTCAGGAATCCAAGGAACTCAGGGACCTGCGGAGTTTGGAATCCCCAAGAACCCAGGGTCCCTGGGAGCTCAGGGGCCTGAGGAGCTTGGAGACCCCAAGAACCTGGAGTCTCTGGGAGCTCAGGGATCCAAGGAGCTCAGGGACCAGGGGAGTTTGGAATCCCCAAGAACCTGAGGTCCCTGGGAGCTCAGGTCCCTGGGGAGTTTGGCTGCAGCTGTCTGGCTCCTGTGTGCCATTAATAAACACAAAGGGATTAACGAGCTATGTGGGAGCCCATTAGATAAATATTAGCCCAGCTATGGATCCTCCTGGAGGCCGCCTCAGTCCATTCCATAAAAATCAATTCGTTTTTGGGCAGGCATCGGGAGACGCCGCGGCAGCTTCAAAAAGCAGAGGAGTTGCACAAATCCTGAAATCCTGCCCAGCAGCACCAGCACCTTTGGAACCCCTGGTGTGAGGTGTCTGTTTTGATCCAACCCCAACATCCCGGTGTTGGTGCTCCTAGGATTGGTTTTGGGCTGTGCTGTGTCAGTGACCCTCATGGGAAGTGATTCCTGCTGTCTCCAAAGGGGATTTTCAGCCCTGCTGTGACTCAAACCCCAGGCAGGGGCTGTTGGCACCAGCCCCGTACCCCCCAGGGGTGTCACAGCGGGGTTAGGCGGATGTGGAAGTGATTAATGGAATGAGATGGGCTTCAAGATCCAACCCAAACCATTCCATGTTCCCACGATTTGTCCCCAGCTGCTCCAGGCTCCTGCTGGGAGCAGGGATGCTCAGGATGAGCCCGTGGTGCTGCTGGGGTCCAAGGGGGCTCTGCTTTTCCCTGCCTCAGACTCCCATCCCCTCTCCCCTTTGGCATTCATCCCTTCCCCTGCCAAATGGAGCGCTGACCTTGGCCGGGGCCGCCAGGAAGCCCCGGAGCACAAACAGCTCTTCAGAGCAGCAGTAAATCATTGATAGATGGCTGATGGACACGTGGGGCCACGGCCAAGCTCCGTGGGCTCCCTGGGCTGCTTTGTCCCCGGGGATGGAGGAGGGGATGGGTGGCCTGGGCTAGCTTTTCCCTGCTGCAATCCTGTTTGCAAAGCACGAGGTCGGTGTCCAGTTTCCCTGGGCAAAGAGGTGCCTGCCTGTTTTCCCTGGGGATGGAAACAGCACCAGGCACTTTCCAAAGCACCCCAGAAAGTTGTGCTAGCACCAGGGGTGTTATAAACCACGCCAAGGAAAGCTCATCCCAGCAGGCCAGTGCCACCCCAGGGCACGGTGGTGAGGATGGAGGGGCTGGGATGGGAGCCTTTGTGTCCTCCTGTGATGGAGCTGGGATTTACATTAAGGGAAAATCCTAATTGAACTGGCTCAGGGTGGGAGGGTTGGACTTGGTTTGCTTCAGGAAGTGCATTGGAGGATCTCCAGTTCTCCCAGTGAGAATGTGGGGCTGGTCCGTGGCCCCTCGTGCTCAGTTCATTCCCGATGTTGCTGCACTTTGCACAGGCACAGAGCAAACCCAGACCTGCTCCCCTGACCTGCTTGGCACTGGCCCCTTATCCTGGCTTTATCCATGCTTCCCTGGCTCAGGTGTGGAGCAACACCTTCAGCTTCATGACCCCATTCCCAGATTTCACCCCTGCAAACTTGTAACCAAACCCTGCTGCCATGGAAAATGCATGGAGCAAGGAGCTGGATCACGATGCCAGGGGGGGAAATGTGCCCCCCACACCTCCTCCTTTGGATACCCTGGCTCTTTGCACTCTTTCACCACCCAAATTCCAATTTATTTTTTTAAAATTGTTTATTTGTTTATTTATTTATTTATTTGCTCTTCCCCAGCAGAGAAATTCCCAGTTTTCCTCCCTCCCCACCACTCTGAGGGGGTGATTCTCTGATGTGGGGGCTGTTGGTGACCCCCCTGAGGGGGCCCTTGCAGGGGTTTCCCTCCCGTTTCAGCAGCCCTGAGGCATCTGCCCCTCTGTCAGATGGGACTGGAATCATGGAGTGGTGTTGAAGCCGGAGAACAGACGGGCTAAAAATATTCCCCGGCTCGCTCCTGTGATCTTTCCTCCCCGTCCGCCCCTCCCCGCCGCCCTTTCCTGCTTTACGCCACAATTCCATGGGATTTCAGCAGCTCTGGCAGGCTGAGAGCAAACTCTAGGAATAACCCCCCAGGCCAAGAGCCATGGAAAAGCCCTTTGGGGCCCCACAAACCAGAAAGGATGGGCGAGCTGCGATGGGAGGGGGGAAATTGGCTTTTTAAAGAGGGAAATGCTGAGTGGAATGGGGGATGGCTGTGGGAAAACCAGACTTACTCCATAGAAAATCCCTGCCCACCTCCCCCCGAATTTATCAATAATTTGGTGACAAAACCCAGCTTGGTGCCCCGGGTTGGGTGAAGAACGAGGTGCTCGGTTTGGGAGGGCGATCCTGCCTTTCCCTCCAGCCATCCCGAGGAATCTCCCGGGCTCCAATCGCATCTCTGCTGCTGCTGAGGAGGATGCTGGGCTCGAGGAGCTGGAAATACTGCGGGGCAGATTAGCAGAACGCACCGTATCAGCACTGCCGAGCCGGGGGGATGCTTCCCTGCCGGATGCACGCTTGGATTTTCTTGATGGTTTCAAGACTTGAGGATTCAGGCTGGATTTTCTCGCTTTCCAGCATCACTGGGCTTAAATCTCATGCAGCTCCTTTTTATTTTTGTCCTCGCTGACTTCCCAGGCAAAGGCTGGGCACAGTAAATACAGAGGGAGATTTAGGGGGGCAGTTAAATGTAGTGACATCCTTCCCCAGTTAAAATCTGATGGAAACAGCCCCTCTGGAAGCAGCCCCTGCATTCCCAAGGAGCTAGGAGTGGTTTGGCGTTGCCAAAATTCCAGAATGCTCAAGGAGCCATCCTGCATTCCACCTGGCTCCTGAGCTGGGGTGTCCCGAGGCCATTCCCAGGGATGCTCCCCCTTTCCCAGCACCATCCAGGGCTGGCTCCTGCACACTGGGCACCGGCTTTCCCAAAATTCAGCTGGGATGGATGGAGTTGGAGCTGTCCCCAAGCGGGTACACCCAGGGGCAGTACCAGGGCAAAACCCCTGAGGAGAAGTCCCAACGTGTGCTCAGGCTTTTAATTATAAACCCAGCTGTAGCAGAGGCTTGATTAGGCTCTGTCAATTGGGTATTTATGGCCAAAAATCAGACAGAATTCTCCTAAACAGCCCAGGAAACGCTGGAGAGGGTCCCTGCACCCTGATTGCTTCTGTGCTGGGGGGACAGGGACTCACCCACCCCAGGCTGGATAGGGAGGGAGCAAGAGCTTCCTTGGAAATCCCCGTGAAATGCAGGAATGGGAGCGAGCTCCAGCTCCTCTCTGGAGTTTATAGCAACGCTCCGGCTGTTGTGGCTCCACGCCGGGGTTTCTTTATTTAATTTCTTCCCCTTATGGGCTGAGAAACCTTCTCAGCCTCAGCACAGCCCGCTCACAGTAGCTGGGATTTGTTTTCCTCTCTTGTCCAGGGAGGAATTTCTAAATCCCAGCTGCAGCCAGAGCTGGAGCCCTGGAATATGCTGAGTTGGAAGGGGCCCGTCAGGATCATCGAGTCTGATGTTGAGCCAGGTGTCATGGAGCAGCAGTGACACCCCTGGCCCCAAATGCACCCCACCAGGCTTGTGGTCAGTGCTGAGGTCCCTGTGCTGCTGCTCCAGGATAAATTTTCTTAGCAGGACATCCCAAAAATCCCTAGAAATGGATCCTAGGCACCAACAGCATCAAGGCTGGGTTGGCACAACTGATCCATCAGCATTTGGGAAGGGAATGTGATGCACAGAGGGATGTGTTTAGTTGTTATTTTGTTGCTTTTTGAATAATTTTTATGCCATTAACAGAACCCGAGGGGAACTATGAGATAAGAGAGCTCCCACGTCTCTGTGTCCATCACTGGCAGGGACAATGCTGGCATTGAAATTCTGGGATGGGAGACACTCAGCTGGTGATAATGCAGGATCACACTGAGCTGCTGCTATTTCCTGTCCTTTCCATATAAATACATCCAGTGCAAGCAAAATCCATGTATTTTATGGGAATGGTATTTTCAGTCATAACCACCTTGTTGTTGTTGTTATTATTTATTAATTATTATTATTATTATTATTTTGAGATAGGCCTAGCAATGCCATTACTAAGCAAAAAGAAAAAAAAGCAACCCACCAACCCCAAAAGAATTCCATTTTCTTTTCCATTTGCCATCTGTGTTTCTGCTCCTTGGGACTTTGAGGGAGATTGATTCCAGAGCTGTGAGAGAAATGCCACTGGAGTTTTTGGGTTTTTCCTCTCCCAGAGAGGAAAGGCAGAGTGGACACTGGCTGAGGTCCATCTTTCCAAGCTCTCCCCATGTTGCAGCCTGGGATGGCTTTTCCCAGAGCATCTCCTCCATCCTTGGGATCATCTCCTGTTGGAATCAGCCGAGATCTTTCTCCCGGCTCTGGAGCAGCGTCGCACCCGCGCCATCCACGTCGGTGTTTATACATTGCCTTGCTGGCATCCCAGAGCTCTTCCTGCTGCTTTATTTAGCCTCTGCAGCAAGGCAGGCACTGGGTCCCTGGATCCCTGTATTCCACAGGGCTTGGAATGGGGCTGGGATGTGCTCAGCAGGATCCACTCGTCCTCCACAGCACCGCAGCAATGGGGCCGTGTCTTGTTTGTGCCTCCCCATGGCCCTAAAATGTTTTGTGGGTTCAGATAAATGAGCCAAAGGGTGGCTTTATTTGGTTATCCCCCTGTGTTAACTGCAGGATGGGTGTTTCCAGAGGGATTTTTTTGGGGAGAAAAGACATTTCTGGCTGGAATGACAGGCCCTGCTTGGACAGGATGCTCCCCGTGCCCTCGGCACAGTGGCTTTGTAAGAACTCGAGAAGGAGGCATGGATGGAGGTAGAGAAAACCTCCCCCAGTTCCACCTGGCATGGACAGGAGCATCAGAGTGAGCCCAAAACCAAGGGATTTCCAGCCCCAGCTCTACAGAAAGCCAGGTTGTTTTTTTCCATGAGGAGAGCGGCGCGTTGGATTCCCAGCGCTGGTGCCGTGCACTCCCATAATGTAATTACCCAGCACGATCTGTTGAGCTGCAAACAGATTTCAGCAAGGAGTGTCAGGGTGTTCACAGCAGAGCTGCTCTTTATTTAGGGCTGGGAACAAGCGGCTCCTCTCTCCTGGAGCCTCATAGAGACTGCGGGGGCCGAGGCAGCCTCGCAGGTCAGCCCCAGAAACGCCTTTAGAGAGTTAAAAGTGAGGAATAAATAACTACTCCAAAAACAATCTCACCAGATGGCACTTCTGAAGGAGGAGCGGCTGGGAGATGCTTTGCTGCTAATTTATGGTGCCGCTGCTGTTGCTATTCCGGGCCTGGGTCACCTATGGAGAGGGATCTGTGTGTGCATCAGCTCCAAAGGGTGGCCAGGCCTCACACGAGTGAGCCCCACTCACCTTCATCCAGCTGCTGGTGGGGGATTTGTTGGGAATGGGGTTTAATTCTGTTCCTGCCTCAGCCCGAATCCTAAGAAATGGTTTAATGAGCCTGTGGCACAGCTAGGGCTGGGGATACTGGGATGGGTGTGGGGGGTCCCTTATTCAGGGGTGTTTGGACCCCCACAGAGGACATGTGAATCCCTTCTCTGGGAGATCACAGAATCTCAGGGTTGTTTGGATTAGAAGAGACCTTAATAAGCATCTCATTCCACCTCCTGCCATGGCAGGGACATCTTCCACTGTCCCAGGCTGCTCCAAGCCCCGTCCAACCCAGCCTTGGACACTTCCAGGGATCCAGGGGCAGCCACAGCTTCTCTGTGCACCCTGTGCCAGGGCCTCCTCACCCTCCCAGGGAACAACTTCTCCCTTATATGCAATCTAACCCTGTCCTCTGGTAATGGGAGGCCATTCCCCCTTATCCAAACTCCCTCTCCAGCTCTCTCGGAACCCCACTGGAAGGGGCTCTAAGGTCAATCCAAGCTGAACATCCCTAACTCTCCCAGCCCTCCAGAGCTTCCCTAGCCCTCGGAGCATCCCCAGCCTCCTCCGGCCGCGCTCCCCGAGGTGCCCGCAGGAGGATGCTCAGCCCCGCTCCTGGGCACGCTCGGGTGGCTCCAGCCTCCGGGGACGGTGCCCGTGTGCCCTCCCGGGGGATGCGATGCTCCGGCTGTCCCCAGAGCCCTTCGTGGGCACCGTGGCGGCGGCTGCCCGGCTCCCCCCGCCTCCTGCGGGGCCAACACTCGTCTCTCGAGCCCGGGACCAGCCCGTTCCTGACCCTTTCCCCGCTGTCCCGGGCACGGCGCCGGGGCGGGAGGCGGTGCCGGTGCCGCTCGGGGCGGTGCGGGGCGGCCCGGGAAAGGGGCGGGGGCGGCGGGATGGGCTGGGCTGGATTAGGCACGGCTCGGCACGGCTCGGCACGGCGGGGTTCGGCACGGCTCGGCACGGCTGGCAGGCAGCGCGCTCCCGCAGNTGGAGCCGGAGCGGTGCGAGCGGCCCCGGCTGCAGGAATGCGAGTCATTTCCTCCGCCCGCCCGCCCGCGGGAGCTGCGGCTCCGCCGGAACCCCCCCACGGCCCCCGACGGCCGCGACACCGCCACGGCCACCCCCGAGCCGCTCCGCCGCAGGGCGAGCTCCAGGAACGCGCTCGCCCACGGGTCGCGCTCGCCCGCAGGTCTCCTCACCCGTGGGTCACGCTCGCCCATGGGTCTCCTTGTCCCCTCACCCATGGGTCTCATTCACCCTTGGGGCGCTTTTCCCTGGGTGACGCTCACCCACGGGTCTCTCAGCCGTGGGACCCCTTGTTCTCACGCACAGGTCCTCTCGCCTGTGGGTCACCATCGCCCATGGTCCCCTCGTTCTTGGTTCACAGTCGCCGATGTGTCCCTTTGTCCCGAGGTCACGTTCACCCAAATGTCCTCTCCCTCGGTGGGTCACACATCCCCTCACCCGTGGGTTCTCTGTGACAGCTTTTTTCCACGGGTCCTGGTGACCCACAGGTGCCCTCAGCCACGGTTCCCATCCTTGTGCTCCTCTCATCTGTGGTTCTCCTGCTCCTGGGTCACAGCCACCTGTGGGACCCCATTGTCCCCTCACCCACGGGTGCCCCCCACTCCGTGGGGGTGCTCGTGGTGCCAGCTGGCCCCTGCTGGTGTCACTCATGGCCCTCTCCGTGTTTCCAGCCGGGAATGCTATCCCTGACACGCTCTGGAAGCAGCGAGGGTAAATCCATGCAGCTCCTAAGCCGGGTTTTATCTGACCCCGTGCCCCCGTGGCAGCGGGGGAATTGGGGCTGAGCTTTCCCAGGACCATCCTTGGTGCTCCTGTGTCCTTGCCCGTGGGAGTGAGGCACATCCCGACCCTGCCAAGCCCCTGCCCTTCCCTGCCACCTTCACTGCTGTCTCCCATTCCTGAATCCTCTTCCTGCTCATGGCCAGTGCCTTTCTGGCCACCAGGATGTTTTTCCCCTCTAAGCCAAACTCTGCTTTTCCAGAGATGCTTCCGCGTGGCGCTGATGGAGCTTTGCTGCTCTGCCTAATTCTGGGCTGCTTTGTGTTGGTGTTTTTCCACAGGGCTCGCTCTCCCTCTCCGAATCTTGGATAAAGCTGGGATTAATTCAAGCTCTCTTGCCTGAAAGAGATGTTCCGTTTAAAATTCCCAATCCCGAAGGCATATTGGAGTTTGGTTCTAGGTACTGGATTTTTACTATCGGTTTTTAAAGGTTGTTTTTTTTTTTTTTAAACTGGGTTTATTCAGGCTCTTAAAACCCTGAGTCTGTAAGCAATTATTCCATTACATGAAAGTCAGGACGCTGAGAAAGATTAATTCAGACCAGATGTAAAAATAAATGGGAATTTGAAATTAAGATGATGTCAGTTCCCTCCTGCTAAAAAAAAAAAAACCCGGCAGCCTTTGGACTCCAGATGGAGTATACAAACCATGGCGCTGGTTAAAATTTCTGCCTGCTCCTTCATTGAGTTTTATGATGCTTTTTTTTCTCCCCCCTTGACTGAAAAGTGGGCTTAGGATATTTTTCTCAAAGAGCTTTCCCCGTTTGTGGCCGGGGCAGGGAAGTTGATGGAGGCTGTGGTGTGGCTGAGGAGCTTTCCCAGCTGGAAAACTGAAGAGTGGCGCTGCTGAGGGAAGACAAATCTCCCTCTGCCCGCCCAAGGATTAAAAAAATCAGGAACTTGGTTTGGCTTTGTTTTGCTGGATTTGGAGCTGGAGGCGAGGACGCCACAGAGGGCAGCAGGAGCTCTGGATAGTCCAGACATGGATTTGAATATTTTGGCATAAAATTGAGCTGGTTTTGGGGTTCTTGTGTGTCTGCAGAGCACTTTGCATCCTATTTTTTTTCCCCTCTGTGTGCAGCAAGCGCTGCACATTCCCCAGAGTGGGAATGGGTTTGGGCACCAATGCCATGTTGAGGAGTGTGCCTGTGAGTGGGATATTGGGAATGGGGCTCCCCAAAAGTGCCTCCTACTGGGAAGGAAGGGTTTGCCCAGGGTCAGAGCATCTTGGGCGTGTGTTGTTATAGAAAATAACATAAATATTCATCTTTGTGCATTACTACTAATAATATTTCCGTGACATTATTAACTATATAATATTACTTGGTTAATTAAATTTAAAATACGACTTTAATTTCTAAATAGGGAGCTCCATGGTTTGGAGACTCAGGGCTGTGATTTCCGTGGTGCAGGGATTTGGGATGGTGACTCTGGCCCTTGGGGCTGCTTTGTGGTCCAGGGATCCCACAGCCAAATCCCAAGGGATTTATGGCAGCTGCTGCTGGTGTGGGCTGCAGCCTGCCCACGGACAGGGGAGCAAAGGCAATGCTCCACATCCATGTGCAGCCTTGGGAGTGATGCCTGTCATCCTGGGAGTGGGATCAGAGCTCTGGGAGGTTTGGGCTTGTTGGTGCTTGGGGGATGGAAGTTCCTAAAATGCCTGGGAACGCTGTGGGACAGGCTCTGGAGCTGGATGGGAGAGCTGGGCTGCCCTGAGCACAACCCTCTCCAACCCAGTCTTGATAATGTTCTAATCCCAAAGGCTCAGGCAGAGTTTCCTGGAAGGAAATCTGATGGAAGGGGCAGGTCCTGGAACAGAGGAGGGAAGAGGAAGAGCAGGCGTTGTCCCTCCCCTCCCTGGAGCCCTTGCCAGGAGAAATCCATCCCTGTGTCTATCCCTGGCAGAGCTGGGACACTTTATTTATATTTTAGCACTCCAAAGCCAGGGAATGAAGAGGCCTGGGGTGGCTCTGCTGTGGATTGGATGGAAAATCAGAGCTTCCAGGCTGGGTTCTGCTCCATGCATGACAAGACAGGCAGGGGAGCAGTTTCCTGAGCTGCCATGGCTCAGCCTGTGTTTCCCCATGGAATGTGATGTCCCATGGGGCTCATCCCTAGCAGGAGGGGACATCATCCCATATTTAGGGTGATCCACATGGCCCAGCCATCCCTGCCCATTGCTGTTGTCCCACTGCAGTAGCCAAAGAGGAGGAGGGTGAGGAAGAGGAGGAATGTTGAAGAGGTGGAGACAGGTGAGCTCCAGGAGGAATTTTCCTTGGAGAAGCTTTTTGGATACCCCCAGCATCTGCTGGGGCTGGTGGGGGCTGGCCTCTGGCTGCCCAACCACTGTTTCCAGCATCCAAATAGCTTTTGTGGTGGATGAAGTAATGGAATATTTATAACTGAGTCCTTTTTCCCAGTGAAGGTCTCTTTCATCTGCCTCTCTTCATTAGGAGGAAACTGTTGAGTTCATGAAGAATTGGAGACGATTTTAATTACAGGGCGACCGCAAGCAGGAATTAATCTGGCTTTTGGGTTCGGAGAAGCTGCATTAAGGGACGGCCCTAAAACTTGTAATAACAGCTCTGTGCATACCTGTGCCTGTGATGTGGGGTGAGACCCACTCCAGACTCTTCAAAACAAGAAATTCCTGCCCTGTGAATTCATCTTCCCGTCTCACCCTGCGCTCTGGGCAGCCTCTGGCTGCGGGATGGCCCCTGCCTACGTGTGGGTCCTGGGCTGGATCGCTTTCCCTCGTCCCTGGGGTGCTCCAGGAGGGCTGGAACAAAAGCCTGGCAGTGGGTTAGAATCAGGGAATCGAGTTATTTAGGTTGGAAAAGACCTCTAGGATTGTAAGCAGCCATTCCCCCAGCACTGCCAAGGCCACCACTGCCCTATGTCCCCAAGTGCCACAGCCACATCGCTGTTAAATTCCTCCAGGGATGGAGATGTCTGATAGGGATGAATTATTTTTTTAAAAGAGTATTTTGGCAAGGAGGGATGGATTTGGTTGATGGAGGAATGGACAGGATCTGCCTGGAGGCTCTGGATTATGGCTGGGTTGAACAAGGGGTGCTGGGATGTCAAGTGAGTACCACAGAGGGACAAACCTGACCCAAACCCATGAGGATGGAGACTCATCCACTTCTTTTAAACCCATTTAAATCCATGGATAAGGAACAACGCTGCACATCCACTCAGCCTCGGAATCTGGAAGAAAACCCCACCTCAGCCAGCAAGTTCAAGCAATGTTCAATCCCCACCCTGGAATTACATCCAAATTTCTATTTCTGACGAAAGCCTGCTCCAGCACCTCCATCTGAACCAATCCCAGGCTCTGCCTGCCCTCGGATGTGTTTGCCCACAGGACCCTGGGATGAACAAATCCCTCGCTGAGTCAGCAGCGCCAGCCCCGGCTGCTTTTCCCAGGTTTTTTGCGGGATGTTTTCTTTGCAGCCGAGCTTTGCCACGGGATTTATCCCATGGCATCAGCACCAGGGAGGGGGACAATATTCCAGCAGCCTGGGCCTGGAAAACACGGTGGATCAGGGAGTTTTCTCAGCACAGCTCTGGAGTTACCAGCAGTTTGCAGTGCCTTCCTATGGAGTTTTAATGCTTGTCTCTCCATAGCAGGGAAAACACGGCTGGAAGATCTGGATCTCCTCACTCTGCTGATCCCTGCCCAAGTCCTCATTCCCAGTGTTTTTTCCAGCTGACTTTGGATAGAAAACCCTTTGGAAGACTGCCTAGGGTGGAGGTTCCTGCTTGGAGCGTGGGGTGATCTGTGTCACCCCCTCTGCTGTGGAGCAATCCATGGGGGGGGCTATCCCTCCAATCCAGGACCTTTCCAGCTTGGAGCTGGGGAGTTTGGGCTAGATCTTTAAAGGTCTTTTCCAACCTAAACCATTCCATGCTTCCATGTTTGTGCCTCCTATCAACGCTTCCTCTGGAGCAGCAGTGACTCGGCGAGGGCAGCGGCGCGGGATCCCAGGGAATCAAAGCCGACATTGTCGGAACGAGCAGCAGATGCTTGGAAAGAATTTGCCGGCGTCTGGCCGAGGCTGCTGCAGGCACAGCACCCTGGAAAGGGCTTTGTGTGTCCCCTTGCTGAATCCCTGCAGCTCCCAGGGCTGGCAGAGCCCCTGGGAAGCACCTGGAACTGAAGGAGTCTCCATAGGGACTGGCCCTGTGTGGTGGGCTGATGGAATGTTCCCGTTCAGCAGTGGGAACTGGGATGTTTTCTATACAAATACCAAAAGATATGGTTTGGGGTTGGGATTTTTTTTCCCTCTGATGTCTGAGCTCTGCTGACGCCAGCTCGTGGGGTTTAATCCCTGGTGCTTTGGGACCAATCCAGGCTGCAGAAGGAGGTGGAAATGCAGTAAATACTGTGGGGATGAGCAGCCCCAGAATGCCAGAGAGTGACAGGACACAGGGAATGGTTTTAAACTGGCAGAGGGCAAGGTTAGATGGGATATTGGGAAGGAATTTTTGGCTATGAGGGAAGAGAGGCACTGGCACAGGCTGCCCAGAGCAGCTATGGCTGCCTCATCCTTGGAAGTTTTCCATGTTGGACAGAGTTTGGAGCAACCTGGGATAATGGGAGGCGTTCCTACCTGTGTCAGGGAAGGAATCCATCCCAGTGACGGATTCTCCAGTAGCTCAGCAGTGGGTGCTGCCCTTGGCTGGAATTTCGAGCCGGCTGCAGCCCACGGAGCTGCCGCAGGAAGAAGCTCTCGTGCAGCGCTGGAACTTGAGGAGCCCTCTGGGTGGGAGCAGGACACGGAGGGTGCTGGAGGAGCCCCGGGACACGGCTGCTTTGCCAGGAACACGGCCCCTCCCCAGCCCAGCAAGTCACATCACGCTGGTGCCCGGGAGCTGCTGGCACCCGGCCGGGCCGGGATGTGCCAAATTCCTTCAGCCCCATTCCGTGCACGCTGGGATCCTTAATGAGCCCGGAAACCAACCTGGCTCCCGTTGGGATCGGCCACATCCAGGCCTGGCTGCGGTGCTGGGCACAGCCTCAGAGCATGGATACCATGGAGAGGTGCCACGGGGCACAGCTGTGCTGCAGGGAGGTGCTGCGTGGGTGCCGTGATGGTTCAGCTCAATGCATGGGTGCCACCATGCATGGGTGCAATGTGTAGGTGCAGTGCATGGCCAGGTGGCACAGCTGTGCTGCATGGGTGCAATGCATGGATGCCATGAGGTTCCAGCTCAATGCAGAGATGCCACGAGGTTCCGACTCAATGCACCGATGCCGTAATGCACGGGTGCAATGCATAGGTGAAATGCATGGCCAGGTTGCACATCTGTGCTGCCCAGATGCAATGCACGGATGCAATGAAGTTCTAACTCAATGCACCAATGCTACAATGCATGGGTGCAATGCATAGATGAAACGCATGGCCAGGATGCACGTCTGTGCTGCACAGATGCAATGCATGGATGTCACGAGGTTCCACCTCAATGCATGGATGCCACAATGCACGGGTGTAATGTGTAGGTGCGGTGCATGGCAGGGTGGCACAGCTGTGCTGTACGGATGCAAAGCATGGATGCCATGAGGTTCCAACACAATTTATGGACACCACAATGCGATGCTGCAATGCACAGGTGCAATACATGGATGCCATGAAGTTCTAACTCAATGCACTGATGCCACAATGCATGGATGCAATGCATAGGTGAAATGCATGGCCAGGTGGCACAGCTGTGCTGCACGGATGCAATACACGGATGCCATGAAGTTCTAACTCAATGCACCAATGCCGCAATGCATAGATGAAATACATGGCCAGGATGCACATTTGTGCTGCATGGATGCAATGAGGTTCCAACACAATTTAGGGACACCACAAGTGATGCTGCAATGCACAGATGCAATACATGGATGCAATGAAGTTCCAGCTCAATGCACCAATGCCACAATGCATGGATGCAATGCATAGATTAAATGCATGGCCAGGATGCACGTCTGTCCTGCACAGATGCAATGCATGGATGCCACGAGGTTCCAACAAAATTTATGGATGCCACAATGTGGTGCTGCAATGCACGGAGGCCATGATGCGCTGATGCAATGCACAGTTGCACTGCGTGGATGCCATGAGGTTCCAACTCAATGCATGGATGCCACAATGGGTGCAATGCATAGGTGAAATGCATGGCTAGGATGCAGGGATGCAATCCATAGCTGCAATACATGGCTGCAATGTACCATCCCAAGGCATGAATGCAATGCATGGATGCAATGCATATTTGAAATCCATGGACGCCACGCACAAAATCCACACTGCACGGACACAACGTCTCTGGTGCAGTCCCAGAGTGCCCTGGCCATGGGAAAGCATCGCCTCTGGATTTCCCAACTTCTGCAAAACCCCAGGAACCACCAGCAAAAAGTCACCTTAAAGCACTTTTCCCCGTGCTGCTGCACAAATCCGTGAATTCCAGGCTTTTGGAAGCCAAAGGTGCTTCCCTTTAGACCAAAGCAAATATTTGGTGACAAGGGAGACTCTGCTGTCTGGCTGCCGGCGTAAATCTGGGGTAGGAAAGGGCTGAACTAGGTCAGAGTTAAAAGTCCAGCCTCATGGTGTCACATGGGAATTTGTGTCCTTGTGAATGTTGGGGTAAAAAGTGCTTTGGGAATATTCACCCTCGGAAATGAGAATTTTCTGGGGTCAGTGTTAGGATGGATTTGTTGGCTCTGAAGGGCAATTCCAATTTGCAGATTCCTGTTCGTGCTTGGATCGTTTTATTTCACCCCAGTAAAGAGTCAGAACTGGGGGGAAGGATGTTCAGCCATTCCATTCCATGTTGGAAGGGATGTGGGGATCCTCTTACAGGACCCCAGAGCATTTCCTTGCCTTTCCTTGGCTGGCAGGAAAACCTCCCACTTCCAGCACCGCTCCTTGCTGCCCCAGCCAGGTTGTTCCCAGTGGATAAACTTCTATTTATTTTAATTACTCCAGAAAAGCCTTTCCTGAGGTTTTTCTGAACCCAAGCCGGGAAAATCAAACTGCTGGCTCAGGTTTTTGGGGCTGGCTCCAAAACCCATGGGGGTGGCTGTGGTGGCGTGTGCTCAGAGGTTTTGAGGGACACCCCAACCATGAGCCCACACCGTGTGGGGACATGCTGGTGGCTGGGAAGGATGTGGGGAGGGGGATACAGATGGGGAGCTGAGTTTGCTATGCCCAGGGCTCATCCCCCTTTTTTCCTTCAGGGATGGCACCTGCGGAGCCCGAGGCCGCCCCGGCCCGCCGGTGAGGTGCCCCCCACCAGCCCCCCCGAGCCCCCTGGCCAGAGCACGATGAACAAGCTGCCTTTCCACAACAACAGAGTCATGCAGGACCGGCGCAGCGTGTGCATCTTCCTCCCCAACGACGACTCCCTCAACATCATCATTAACGTAAGGAACCGCCCCTGCCCCGAGCGATGACATTTCCAGCTCCCCAGCGCCGGGGTTGTGTCTGCACGCCCTGGGTTTTGCTCCTGGGTTTCATTTGGAGCCCTGGGTTTGCTGCTGGGTTTCATTTGGAGCCTGCCTGGCCTCGCCCTGCTGGGGAAATGCACAGGAGTTATTCCCCCGAAGGTCACGGCGGCGTTTTACGCTCTCCTGCATCTCCTTGATCGATGTGATGCTGGCAGCAGCGGGGCTTGGGGAGGGTGACCTGCTGTTGCTCGACATCCCACGGCGTGGCACGAGCCCCATCCTGCAGCTCTCACTCCACTAATCCCTTCTGGATTGCACTTCAGCCTCCTCTAGCCCAGGGAATAAACAGGAGGGGCTTTGGCTCTGATTGGGGTGGAGCACTGAATGTGAAGTTCCCTCATTTTTGGTTGTTTTGTTTTTGTTTTTTTTTAATTCACCCCCACTCAGTGTTGGTTTTGAGTCAAGAAAATGTTGAAATTCCTTTCAGAGCTTAAAGGGACCTTGTAAGAAGTATAGAGAGAGGTTTGGAAAGAGGTGGGTAATGATAGGATAAGGGGAATGGTTTTAAACTTCAAGAGGAAAGATTCAGATTAGATAACAGGAATAAATCCTTGCCTGTGAGGGTGAGGAGGCCCTGGCACAGGTTTTCTAGAGAAGCTGTGACTGCCTTATCCCTGGAAATGTTCAAAGGCAGGCTGGATGGGCTTAGAGCAACCTGGAATGGTGGAAGGTGTCCAGGGTGTGGAATGAGACTGTGAATGTTCTGATTTCTCCCCCCAAAACATCTCCCCAGTGCTGGGTTCCTCCACCACCCACTGCTGCCCCGTGGTCCTCTGAGCATCCCCCCCTGGCAGAGCTCTGGTCCTGCACCCCAGACTTTTGGGGACTCCCCATGGAAAGCTGAACCCCACAGCCCATTTTATCACTCCTCATCCTGCTTGGGATCCTCCTGGTGCTCCCTGCCCAGCTCAGGTGGGCACAGATGCATCCAGGGCCCATTTAAGTGGTTTGTTTTTCTTTTACAGGTGAAGATTTTGTGCCAAGAGTTGCTGGTGCAGGTGTGTGACCTCCTGAGGCTGAAGGATTGTCACCTCTTCGGGCTCAGCGTCATCCAGAGTAAGTCAGGCTGAAAATGAACGCGTTTGGTGACAAGGAGCTCACAGTCCCCTCCTAACCACCACTAATGGGTCATGGGGGGGAGGCAGGGGACACCTGGGGATGCTGATGCCACCTCTGTCCCTCCCAGACAATGAGCACGTGTACATGGACCTGGCCCAGAAACTCTACAAGTACTGCCCCAAGGAGTGGAAGAAGGAGGCCAGCAAGGTCAGCGGTGAGGTCTTGCATGGAGAGCTGACGGCAGTAAGGCCACCTCTGTCCCCATCACAGGTCACTTCCAGGACCCGGGAATGCTGCCAGGGGGTGGGGGGGAGGAATTTAGTCAGTGTGGGGCTCTGGGGGTGGATGTGTAAAATCACATCCCTGGGGTTGTCACTCTGAGTGCCACCATGTGTCCCAGCTGGGGGTGTGTCCTCCACGCTCCAGCCCTGGAGCTCTGGGGTTTTCTTCCCTCTGATTTTTCTTTTCCTCCCTTATCCTTCAGTGGAATTGTTGAGGACCCTTCTTTCAAATTCTAAAATCAAAGTTTGGGTTTTTTCTCCCCAAAGCACCTGTTCATTCTTTCAGTGCTGAGGGGGTGGTGTCCAGGCTTGAGTGCTGGCTCAAGTGGTGGACGATGGTCTGGTGTTGCTGAGCTAATCACACCCAGCCACCTGCTTTTTCAAATCCAAATCCCCTTCACTCCCAGCATTTTGTGTGGAAAAAATGGGAAAACGTGGAAAAACTCTTAACTAAGGAACAAAAATGCCATCAATGCCATGGCGTGCCTGTGACAGACATGACCCCAGAGAGCTGAGATGTGGGGCTGGGATGTGATGCTGGCATCCCCACAGGATTCCTGAAAACCTCCTCCATTCCAGGGGATCGACCAGTTTGGGCCCCCAATGATCATCCACTTCCGAGTGCAGTACTACGTGGAGAACGGGCGGCTCATCAGGTAGGGCTTGCCCACCTCCAGGGGCACCTCCTGGGGTGGCTGTGCAGCCTCGGGGTGCTCTGGGGTGCTGAGCACACCCCAAAAGCTGGGGCTGTTTATGGGTGGGTGCTGAGTGGTTTCTCACAGGGGCAGCGATGACAAAGCCTTCCGTGGGGTGGGGACAATGTGTTTAGGGGTTTAGCACAGCCTGATTTGAACTTCCCTATGGCTGGGTGGGAGCTACAGCTCCTGCTTTGGGGATAAAATGATTCCCAGGGCTTTGAGGAGCACGGTGGCACCTGCATAGAACTTTTTGAGGGGTTTATTCCACCCGGCTGGTGAAGTGGCTGCGCGTTTGCGCTGCCCAGGGGGGAATTTTAACAAATAGAGAAAAGAGGGAGCAAAAACCCTTTTGGTGACCCTCCCTGAGGGCTTCTCTGGCTGCTCACTCCTCCCTGTGTCCCCTGTCCCTCTCACAGCGACAGGACAGCTCGGTACTACTACTACTGGCACCTGAGGAAGCAGGTGCTGCACTCGCAGTGCGTGCTGAGGGAAGAGGCTTATTTCCTGCTCACTGCCTTCGCCCTCCAAGCCGACCTGGGAGACTTCAAGAGGAACAAGCACTATGGGAAGTACTTTGAGCCTGAGGCCTATTTCCCTGCCTGGGTAAGAAATCCTGGAGTGGTCCCTGCTCTAAGCTTGATGCTGGGCTGCTCGGAGCCTTCTGGCTGCGTGCCGGTGCCTGGGTTAATCCTGGTTGTAAATAACCCAGGATGGCTGTGGGGATGGAAATTTCTGTGAGCAGGGGTTGGTGTGGGGCTGGTGGGGAATTCCCTGAGAGCTGCAGGGATGCTCCTGGGGGATTCTTTGAGGGCATTGCCCCACCACCATCAGGTGCAGCTCTTAGGGAGCTGGTGGCACAGAATCCCAGAATGGTTTGGGTTGGAAGGATCTTAAAGGTTGTTCAGACCCACTCCCTGCCATGGCAGGGATGCCTTCCACTATCCCAGGCTGCTCCAAGCCCTGTCCAACCTGGCCTTGGACACTTCCAGGGATCCAGGGGCAGCCACAGCTGCTCTGGGCAACCTGTGCCAGGGCCCTCCCACCCTCACAGGGAAGGATTCCTTCCCAATATCCCATCCATCCCTGTGCTTTGGCAGTGGGAAGCCATTCCCTGTGTCCTGTCCCTCCATCTCTTGTCCCAAATACCTCTTCAGCTCTCTTGGAGCCCTTTCAGGTGCTCAAAGCTCTCCCTGGTGCCTTTTCTTCTCCTTCCCAACCTCTTTCTTGGTTTTGTCCCAAAATCTGCCCACTTCTCCTATTTTCACACGCATCACTGAGGAGTGGTGGCCTTGGGCCCATGTCCCCAGCCACGCAGGGAGCCCTTGTGTGACTCTCCCTGCCCCAGCAGCCCAGGAGTCACCATGGAATGGGCACATGGAGCACACTTCCCAGTGGGAAATCCCACTGGCAAGAAAGCTGCTGGAATTATTTTCTTTATGCTTGGAAGTCTCTAGAACAAAAAAAATCTCCAATTCACCCTTTTCGCTTGAAACCACCACTCCCAGCAGCGCCGGGGCCGGCACCCAGCCCTGAGTGAGCAGCTGGACAAGCTTCTCTCCTCCTCCAACCAGGTGGTTGCCAAGAGGGGCAAGGATTACATCCTGAAACATGTCCCAAACATGCACAAGGACCAGTTTGCCCTGACAGCCTCAGAAGCCCATCTCAAGTACATCAAGGAGGCCGTCAAGCTGGACGACGTGGCCGTGCACTACTACAGGTTGTACAAGGTGAGCCCTGGCCCTGTGGTTGTTGGGATTTTCATTTTGGGAATGCCCTCCTGTTGTTAGCAGACATGAAACAGAAGTGTAGGTTTAGTTTTACAACGGTGAGGTTTTTCTCAGAAGGAAGTAGGAAGCTTTTCTTTTGGGGTTTTGCAACTTTTTTTATCAGGTGTTCCCATAGAGGTCAACATGATTGGCCAAAGGAAGCACCTCTCTGGTGCCATTGGTGGAACAAGAGAAAACCACATTCAGAACATGTGTGTGACATTGTTTTGAGGACCAAAACCTATTTTTAAAAAAACAGCCTTTGAAAGAGAAGTTTCCCAAAAGTTTTTCCCTTGGGAACAGATCAGCCACTGCCAAGCTGAAAACTCTCCCAGGCTCAGAAAATCATGTCCACACTCTCCCTGAGAAGTACATGCTGGGCTTTTCTCCTGGGAGCAAAGCAGTTTGTTTGCTGGGAGAGGTGTTTTAATCAAATCTCAGAATGGATTGGGTTGGAAGGGACCTTAAAGCTCATCCAGTTCCACCCCCTGCCATGGACGCCTTTCACTATCCCAGGGTGCTCCAACCTGGCCTTGGACACTTCCATGGATCCAGGGGCAGCCACAGCTTCTCTGGGCACCCTGTGCCAGGGCCTCCTCGCCTTCACAGGGATCATTTTTTCCTCACATCTAATCTAAATCTCTTCTCTTTTGGTTTAAAAGCATTCCCCTTATCCTGTCACTCTCTGCCTGTGTCCAAAATATCTTTCCATTTTTAATTTGGCACATTAATCATGGAGTGGTGACTGGGGTGATTGTGGGAGGATCCCTGGGCTGAGGTGGGGTGGATTTATCAATTTTATGCCGCAAATTGTGTATTTTAAACCATTTCCCCCCCTTAGGACAAAAGGGAAGTGGAGGCCTCCCTGACTTTGGGGCTGACAACACGAGGCATCCAGATTTTCCAGGTTGGTGACTGAATGAAGGTGATGGCTCAGTTCAGCTCCATGGCCCTACCAGAATCCTCAGCCATGGCTCCCTCTCCTCTTTTTGCAGAACCTGGATGAGGAAAAGCAGCTGCTTTATGACTTTCCATGGACAAACGTGGGGAAACTGGTTTTTGTGGTGAGTGCCACCATCTCCACCTGGAGCACTGCTTCCAGCTCCGGGGTCCTCAGCACAGGAGGGATGTGGAACTGTTGGAGCAGGTCCACAGAAGGCCATGGAGATGCTTTAAGGGCTGGAGCACCATTTCCTATGGAGCCAGGGAAAGCTGGGAATGTTCACCTGGAGAAGGCTCCAGGGAGAGCCCAGAGCCTTTCCTGGCCTAAAGGGGCTCGAGGAGAGCTGGAGAGGGACTGGGGACAAGGGATGGAGGGACAGGACACAGGGAATAGCTTTCCACTGCCAGAGGACACGGATAGCTGGCATATGGGGAATTCTTCCCTGTGAGGATGGGCAGGCCCTGGCACAGGTTGCCCAGAGAAGCTGTGGCTGCCCCTGGATCCCTGGCAGTGCCCAAGACCAGGTTGGACAGGACTTGGAGCACCCTGGGATAATGAAAGATGTAAGGGGGTTGGACTAGATGATCTTTAAGCTCCCTTCCACCCCAAACCACTCTGTGATTCCACAATCCCCAGGCAGGGCATTTCTCAGGCCTGGATGCAGCCATGGGCTGCTTCTGCACCGACCCGCAGCGGGTGACGACAGCCCACGGGCTTAACGAGGAGCTGCAGCAGGGCTGGGTGAGGACTGGAGCATTCTCCTCCTCGGGGCTGATGCCTCCTTTGTCCCACCCAGGGCAAGAAGTTCGAGATCCTGCCGGACGGGCTGCCCTCGGCACGGAAGCTCATCTACTACACGGGCTGCCCGCTGCGCTCGCGCCACCTCCTGCAGCTGCTGAGCAGCAGCCACCGGCTCTACATGAACCTGCAGCCCGTGCTGCGCCAGGTGCGCCGGCTGGAGGAGAACGAGGGTAGGTGCTCCAGGCCCCAATCCCTCCAGGACAGGCTCCCACTGGGTGTTTGCACCTGTGTTTGCTCCTGGTGCTGGTGCCCGCAGCCCCCGCGGTTGTTTAGGGATGGGAACGAGCCCTGCTGCTGTGCCCGGTGCTTCAGCGCAGCTCTCCCAGTGTCCCTCATCCTTGTGAAAGCATAAGGTCCTCTTCTCTTCTCTTCTCTTCTCTTCTCTTCTCTTCTCTTCTCTTCTCTTCTCTTCTCTTCTCTTCTCTTCTCTTCTCTTCTCTTCTCTTCTCTTCTCTTCTCTTCTCTTCTCTTCTCTTCTCTTCTCTCTCTTCTCTTCCTCTTCTCTTCTCTTCCTCTTCTCTTCCTCTTCTCTTCCTCTTCTCTCCTCTACTCCTCTTTCTCTTCTTCATATTCTCTTTCTCTTCCTCTTCCTCATCTTCTCTTTCTCTTCCTCGTCTTCTCTTTCTCTTCTTCATCTTCTTCTTTCTCTTCTGTCGCTAGTGGACACGGAATAGAAGAGTGGATTTAAATCACAACAGCGAGGTTTGATCCCAGTGAGGCAGAAGCCTTTATTTGGGGTTTGCAACCCTTTCTATGAGGTGTTCCCATACAGGTCAGCATGATTGGCCAAAGGAACTCTCTGGTGCCATTGGTGGAACAAGAGAAAAACACATTCAGAACAGCTGTGTGACATTGTTCTGAGAACCAAAACCTATTTACAAAAAACACTCCTTCACAGAGAAGTTTCCCAAAGGATTTTCCCTTGGGAACAGATCAGCCACTGCCAAGCTGAAAACTCTCCCAGGCTCAGAAAATCATGTCCACACTTCCTCATCTTCTTTCCCCTCTTCCTCCTTTTCTTACTTGTCCTTTTGTCCTACTCTTCTTCATCCTCCTCATCTGCCTCAACTTCTTCCTCTTTCTCATCCTTTTCATCTTTTTCTTCCTTGTCCTCTTCATCTTCTTCCTTGCTCTCATCTTCATCCCCCTCTTCTTGTTTTCTTTCTCTTCATCATCCTACTCATCTTTTTCTTCCATGTCCTCCTCATCTTCTTCCTTCTTCTCATTTTCATCCTACTCTTTTCTTGTTTTCTTCCTTCTCTTCCTTCTCTTCCTATTTATCTTCCTCCTTCTGCTCTTCCTCTTCTTTCTCTTCCTTTCCCTCCTCCTCCTCCTCTTCTAGCTCCTTTCTTCTTTCTCCCTCTCATCTTCCTTTCTCTTCCTTATTCTCCTTCCTCTCCTCTTCTTCCTCTCCTCATCTTCTTCCTCCTTGCTTCATCTTCTGCCTCCTGCTCCTCATCTTCTTCCTCTTTGTTTCATCTTCTTTCTTCTCATCCTCATCTTCTTCCTCCTGCTCCTCATCTTCTTCCTCCTTGTTTCATCTTCTTTCTCATCATCTTCCCCGTCATCTTCTTCCTCCTCATTTTATTCTCTTCTTTTCCTGCTCCTCCTTATTTTCTGTCTTCTTCTTTCCCTTCTTCCTCAACATCTCTCCCTCTTGCTCTTCTCTTTCCTCCTCCTCCTCCTCCTCAGCTGGAGGAACAGCCCAGCACAGGAGGTTTGGAGCTCCTTCCTTCGTGCCACTGGGACAGAGCCATCTCCAGCTGTGCCACCACGCTGGGCCCGGGTGACAATTCCTCTGTGTGCCAGTCTCTCCGTGCCCTTCCAGGGAGTCCCATTTTCCCCGGGGGTGATGGGAACCCTGCTGATTCCATGCTCCCCTGCAGAGAAGAAGCAGTACCGGGAATCCTACATCAGCGACACCCTGGACCTGGACATGGAGCAGCTGGAGAAGCGCTCGCGCGCCAGCGGCAGCAGCGCCGGCAGCATCCGGCACAAGCGGCTGTCCCGGCACTCCACGGCTTCCCACAGCAGCTCCCACACCTCCGGCATCGAGGCTGACCCCAAACCCCGGGAGATGGGGCCCGAGGACGGATTTGCCGGCGCCCACCGCAAGCTGAAGACCTGCAGCTCCATGACCAGCCACGGCAGCTCGCACACCTCCGGCGTGGAGAGCGGCGGGAAGGAGCGGCTGGACGAGGATTCCCAGGATGACGGTGAGGAGCCGCTCCCGGGTTTTCCTTGGTCCTTGGGCTCGGGGGTGCTCTGAGGGTGCGTGGTTGACTTGTGCTGTCTGCTCGTGGCTGGCAGAAATCGAGATGCTGGTGGATGACCCCCGGGAGCTGGAGCAGGCTGGGGAGATGGAGGTGAGCCCCGACATGTGCGTCTACATCACCGAGGACATGCTGCTGTCCCGCAAGTTCAACGGGCACTCGGGTAAGGTGGTGGCCGCTGCTCTTCCCAATCCCCCGGTGCCTTTGGGAGCTGGGATGAGATGATCTTTAAGGTGCCTTCCAAGCCTGGTCATTCCATAGTTCTTTGGTGTTTGGCAGAGCAGAGTTAGCCCAAGGTGCCCATTTGGGATGTTGGGAAAAACTGTTCACCCGATGGGGTTGAAGGAGAGATGGGGTAAAGGAAATAGGAACTTCTCTCAAATTGTGCCAGGGGAGGTTTGGATTGGATATTAGGGAAAATTTCTTCATGGAAAGATTTGTCCTGCCCTAGCACATCAGCCCAAGGCAGTGGTGGAGTCTCCATCCCTGGAGGGATTTAAAATCCGTGTGGATGTGGCACATAGGACAATGGTGGCCTTGCTGGTGAGCAGTTGGACTCCATGATCTTCTCTGGAGCTGTGCCTGCACTCAGAAAGCCACCTGCACTTCCAGCTCTGAGCTGGGAGCTACTGGGAGGTCTTTGGGAATGCCAGGCTCCCTGAAGACGGCTCCAGATGCCATTTTGGGGCAAATTTGGGATGCTTTGTAGGTAATGCTGGTTGCAAGTGAAGCTGTTGGGCTGAAGGCACCCCACTGCACTGAGGGACCCTTTGTCCCCATGGACAGCAAGAGTGGGATCCCAAGAGAGCTGAGCCACCCCACAATAACTTTTACACTCTCCTTTGTGCAGGACTCATCGTGAAGGAGATCAGCTCCTCCACCTCCAGCTCCTCAGAGACCGTGGTGAAGCTGCGGGGGCAAAGCACCGACTCCCTACCCCAGGTAGGTGGGATTGGGGCTTCGGAATTCCCCCAAGCCCTGGGGGCTCCCTGGCAGATCCTGAGCCTCCTGTTGGCTTTTCCCAGACGACGTGCAGGAAACCCAAGACGTCGACGGACCGGCACAGCCTGAGCCTGGACGACATCCGGCTCTACCAGAAGGACTTCTTGCAGTTGGCCAACCTGTGCCAGGACACGGCGCAGAGCTTCACCTTCGGCTGCGCCCACGGCCTGGATGAGGACGGGCTCTACTGCAATGGCTGCCTGGCCCAGCAGTGCATCAACATCCAGGACACCTTCCCAGTGAAAAGAACCAGCAAATATTTCTCCTTGGATCTGACCCACGACGAAGTCCCCGAGTTCGTGGTGTGAGCGTGGGGAGGCTCCGACGCCGCCTTGCCCCAGCCCTGCCCTGCTCCCTGGGAACCGTGGTGCTGGAGGAGTGTCCTGATGAGGGGCAGGATGGGGATGCCCGGGCATGGAGTGGATTCCCTGAGGAGTTTGTGCCAGACACAAGTTGTTTTATTCCGACTGGGAGGAGCGCAGCTCGGTTGGAGCTGGCGGACGCCCACCCGTGTTTTCTCCTGGCCTCTCCCCACTCCTTGCCTCCAGGTGACTCTGGGGTGGCTGGGAAGTGCCAGACTGTCGTGTTCAAGCCAAGCCAAAGAAATGTAAATAACCCTAAAGGCCAGTATGGGAAGGGAGGATTAAGCAATAACCAGCCAAGGATCTCCAGGCATGGTGATGTTCCATGGGGGAAGGCATGGCCAGAAGCTCCTGGGGCAGAGCATGATCCCAGTTTTTCCAAAAACACGTGCTGGAGCTCAGGCCACAGCAGTCCCAGCCAGGTGGATGATGGCTGGAAGCTCTCAGAGCCATTTGCAACTTTTTTATTTTTATCTTTACCTTTTTCTTTTTTTTTTTTTGAGAGCAAAACCTCAAAACCAAAA
>VWYI01028395.1:0-31788 GCA_013399455.1 Anthoscopus minutus
AAGAGGTAATACTTAATACTAGTTGTTGGCAAGAATATTTTTCCTCTTTCCAGATACATTTTAAGAGAGGTTTTGAGGATTTTTTTTATTCCAGTCATTTCTGATACTTTACGTGACTGATTTACAGTTAATCATCTCCATGCTATCTTCTCTCTTATCACTCCTCTACTAAATCCAATAAAATATTACTTTAATAATTTCCATTTGTTTCATCTCAGAGTAAGCAACACTCTAAAAGTAATGACACACTTAGTAAGGTCAGTTGCTAAGTTATACCCTTCCAACCTCTACAAATCTTTGTGGAAAAAGCTAAAATTACACTGAAGAATCTGACAGATCAGGGTTTTGCCCTCCGAGACAGAGAAATTATTTGAATGAGAAAAAAAAATAAAAAGGAAGATCAAAACCTTGAGGGATAAAGATTAGTATTATATAGGGGTAAGCTTAGCCTGGAATACAAATATGTATCTCCTGACAACTTTTTAAGACTGAACAAGGAAAAGTAAAAATTTGTCCTTCCCAAAGACGGGGATTCCAGAAAGGTGATTAATTCCACTAGTAGGGGAATGTGTTCTTTTCTCTGGAAAGTAATGAAAGATAAACTGCCAGTACTCTGAAAGCTGTCATGAAATAAAAAGGAGCAGATACTAAATGGACTTTTCCCTCTATCATAGAACTAGACACTGTCCTACCTCTAGCAATCATGAATACAAGTCTTACTCAGATATGTCTTACTTTTTTTTTTTATTATGAACTGTCTTACACCTATATTTTATCTCTCTTTTTTAATAGCAAATCTCAGACAATTTTTTCCAATATCCTTAAAAACAAAGACTGAATTAATTTATTTACAACAATTAATAACTCTATTCTAAGCTTGGTTTATAACAGGGCTATCAGTTAAAAAAAGAAGCTAACTTCCTGATTAATTTCCTTCTTCATCCCTGGAGTTTCTAGGAAGTCATATTTAGGTGTACAGATAAGACTTTGAGCTGCATCAGAGGCTAAAATTTCCAAGAATGAAGTGACACAATTAAACAATCAAACAATTGCACAGATCTCTCCCTTGTTGAACTAGAATATAGATTGTCTAAATAGATCAGTGTTGTGCTTTCACAAAGTGAGCATGAGGTTACTTACAATGAGCCAGCAGCTGAACAGAGGTATCTCTGACCCAATGGACCAAGGTAAAGGAATGTTGGAAAGAAAACTTTCCCTTGGTCAGGGGATTATGTTACAGAGCATCCAGGAAAACTTCACATCCACAGGTTCATGGGCTCTGGCAGGATTCATCCATGAGTGTTGAGAGAGCTGGCAGATGCCATAGCTAGGCTACTCACGATCATCTTTGAAAGGATGTGGAGGTCAGGAGAGATACCTGAGGACTGGGAAAAAAACACGTCAGCCCGGTCTTTCAAAAAGGGCAAGAAGGAGGATGCAGGGAACTATCAGCAAGTCAGCCCCATCTCCTGGAAAGGTGCTAGAGTCCCTCATTTCTGAGGCCATCTTTATCCACATGGATGACAAGAAGGTGATCAGGAGCAGTCAGCATACTGATTTACACTAAAGGTTGGTCATGCTTGACCTGCCTTCTTCAATGAAACTACCTCAATGGGTGAGGGGAGAGCAGTGGATATTGTCTACAACTTCAGCAAGGCTTTCGAGACCGTCTCAACATCCTCATAGGCAAACTCAGGAAGTGTGCACTGGATGAGTGGACAGTGAGGTAGATTGAGAAGTGGCTGAACAACAAATGTAAAAGGGCCATAATGGCACAGGGTCTAGTTGCAAACCTGTCACAAATTGTGACCCCCAAGGTTCAATACTGCACCCAGTATTGTTTAAATTATTTATCATTGACTTGGATTAAAGGTCAGATGCATCCTCACCAAGTTTGCAACACCAAGCTGGAAGGAGTTGCTGATATCCCAGTGTGCTGGGTTTGCAGTCCTTCAGAAGGATTGTGACACACTGGAGAAAGGGGTAGAGAATCATCTGAAATTCAACAAAGGGAAATGCAGGTTCCTACACCTGGGGCAGAATAACCTCAGGCACCAGCACAGATTAGGGGCTGGCCTGCTGGAAAGCAGCTCTGCAGAGAAAGACCTGAGGGTCCTGGTGGACTTGGGTAAAGTTTCAGACTTCACAGTTTTGATAGGCAATGGAGCCTACAGACAGTGAGATTCTTACTTCCCCAGTTCAGAGTACTTTGTACTAGGTAAGGTGCCCGACATACAGAACTTGAAAGCCTTGAAATAGGGGATTGTTCTGAATTTTGTTATCTCTAGAGCAAAATCTAAGCAAAACTACCTTATGATAAGGTTTTCAATTTCTCTGATGTTTCATTTTAAACAGCAAAAGACAGTGATATGTCCCTGCTGATCTAAGATTTTTTTCCATTGGGTATACATTACATTTGCAACTTAGTTGGTATGGACGTTAATGGCTCTATTTCATCAGGGAAAGTGAGCATTCTTGAGCAATTGTGTTTCTAAAACTAACAGTTGGCTACATCATAGCTCATGCCAAAAATACATGAGATATGGATGTCTATGGGACATAGACATAATTTCTTAGAAAAATAAAAGAAAAAATCTACATTGTTTGTTTTGGTTACCAAAAATTCTCTCAAGATGAGATGAAAATATGCCAAGAGTTTTGCTTTGCTCTGGTCACAAATAGCATTCCCCAATGAGCTATGCATTCAGAATAAATCTCATTGTTAATGTAGAAATGTCCAGGTTTGGGGATTTTACTGTCAATACTATAACATAATTTGGTTTTACCCCAAGTTCCTCTTTTCCTCTCAGTAGAATTCAAGGACATTTTTGGAGGATGATCCCTTTCCTTGGGAAGTGACCAAGGTTTTGAATAATGAAATGTGACAATAATTAAAAAATTGTTTGAGTGGGCTAATGAACTATGATCTACTGAGTCATGGGTTTCAGAGCAGGTGTCTGACTGCAAGCCAGCTGTGAGGTTTTTTTTCTAGTCACGTGCCAAGGTATGTTGTGTTGTCTGGGTCTCTCTTGGAAGCAGATATGATTTTTTTAATGTTTCTTTCTGCTTTTTTGCTTTTATCCAAGATCTGTATTCTCAATTTGTTTACTTTTCCCTAAATCCAAAATACCTCATTTTCATATCACTTGAAATGAAATTAAATCCATAAGTGTACTGATGAAAAAAGGATGATCTGGAGTTATTTGGGTTTAAGTAACCTTCTAAACTGAGGACATAAAACTGAGAAAATTAATTTTACTTCCATTTGTGATATCTTGTTACAGAGAGACACAGGGAAAAAAAATTATTATGCATGCTATATATTCTTGAAGAGGAATGGCTCCAAGCAACACTTGGGGAACATCCATTACTGTCTTTCCTGAGAAAAAAACATGTTTTTCAGGCCTTCCAGAGGCACAAGATGAGGTTTTAGTGAATCTCAGTCACTTCTGGTAAAAATGCCCATCAAACCTGCCAAAACCAATCCATGCAGCACTGCTGATTACTCTGTAGACTAGGATTGTGATTTCCATTTAAGCACTCATGGGCACTTCCAGCATTATGTATCGGTATACCCTGACTGAACATGAACCAAGGTATGCGCCCCGAAAGACAACATATTCCAGATTACCAAATCAAGAAATGCAGAGAGGAGTGGATTGTTGTCTATAATTCTGCAGAAGGACTGTGGGGCTGCCTCAGAGTAGCCCATTCACCATTCCATATATCTTGAAGCCTACAACACTTATGTACTCGCTGTGGTTTATCCCCTACAAGCAACTAAGCTCCACCCGTCGGCTTTCTTGCTCCTCCCATCAGGTGGGAAGTGGGGAAAGAATTGAGAGAGTAAAAGCACAAAACTTCCTGGGATGAGTTAAAGCACTTTTAATAGATAAAGCAAAAGGCACTCATACAAGCAAAGCAAAATAAGGGTTTCATTCACTTGTTTGCATTGGATAGCAGATTTTTAGCCATTTCCACATGCAGGGCTTCATCACACTTAATGGTTGCATGGGAAACAAACAACCCAACTCCAGGTATCTCCCCTTCCTTGCCTTTTCCCCTATCTTTATTGCTAAGCGTGACTTTATATGGTATGAAATATTCTTTTGGACAATACTTTTTGGTGTCAGTTGTCCCAGCTGTGTCCCCTCCCAATCATTTGTACAGCCCCAACCTATTCACTGACAGGGAAGTGTGAGGAGCAGAAAAGGCCTCAACTCTGTGTAAGCCCTGCCCAGCGATAGCTTAAACGTCCTTATATTATCAACTCTGCTTTGTTCACAAATCCATGAAAGATACTATGAAGTACATTAACTCTACCCCAGCCAAAATGAGTAGAGAACTAATGGCTTCTCTGATTGTGCATTCAGGTCTTTCACAGTATCCCATCTGATCCTTTCAGAGTGTGCATATTTCCCAGNCCCTGAGAAGCTGCTACATCTAGCACCTGCAAAAGTGCCTTGGTAGGCTGCAACTTACACTAGAACAGCTTATACACTTTGTTATACATTACAATGCTCTGCAGCAACTCTGCAGCATCTTATATGCTGATAGGATCTTTTCAGTTACAGTATGTGTTTTGTACAATTACATTTGGAAAGGAAAACATTGCTAAAGCTCAAGTAATGTCCGATTTCATATCCAAATCAGACCACATGATGAGCTGTGTCTGATTTCTGCAAACATGAAATGTTTAATTCCAGTAAGGCATGAAACCAGGCTTGATTCACATAGCGTATACTTTTGTTTTGAACTTTTGCAGGATTCTGTTCTGTATCTCATTACCAGTCCCCAAGAGACACCTCGTCTCTAGACGTTAAATAGGGATTTTGTCAGGAAATGTCTCATATACCACAAAGCAAGGTTTCAGGTTTTGGCAAATCAGATATCTGAAGGAAAGTGGATAAATGGTGTCGGAGATGAGCTTTCATAAACAATTTATGTGTGTGCATTTCTCATGGAGAAACAATGAGGAAATAATTTGAAATAACAAAAGAGTACATCTTTAAATGTGTTTTGCAAGGTTATAAAGATAGAAGTATTAACCCATGTTAGACTAGACAGCAATAGTTGGTATATTTATTGCCTGGCTCTTGAATAGGACTGTTTGTACATGCTCTTTTGCTAAGATAATCAGATGCCACTGAAGTCTTCATCTTCTTGTGGCCAGGTGGCCAGGTTTTCTGTATTGGAAGCAAAATGCTTTAATTTAGAGTAGCACTGCTTAAAAGGTGTGAATTATGGGCTTCCTGATATCTCAATCTCCAGAAAAATCTGACTATGCATTTTGCAATCAGAGCAATATATGAAATTGTTCTGTGGAAAAATAATAAGGAAACCACAAACTCATACTGAACTTCAGCCTATCAGAATTATATCTCACAAAATAGAAACAAATACTCTTTTTTAAAACAACTCCTACATCTTGCATGCTTAAATGCTTCCTGGCTTACAGATTTAATTTGAATTATTTGCTCTGAAAGGGTTCACTGTTTTCCTCAGTTTTTCTTTCCAGCCCAGAAATTCAAAGAGTAGTTGAATCCCCTAAGGTCACCAGCCAGCTACATACACTAGGTACAGTAAGGTTTACCAAGCATCTTTTATATTCCTCTTCTATATTAGTAATTTTTCTTAATCCAGGTTCCCTTTTTCTTATTATTTTACTGTACAATGTCAGCATCAGCAAACAGGGTAAACTTTCTGTTTGCTGTCATGCTTGAGGCTCACTGGAGACCACCCAAATATCCTGGATGTTTCTCATGCACTATGTGGTGTTCCTGGTTGGGTGAACTATGTTAACATGACCACAGCCTCTCCAGTAGTTGTTCCTCCAGTGCATAGGTAGTTATTCTGAAAGAAGGAGGTATAAAGGGATAGCAAATTGAGCAAAAGATTATGTAGATTTACTGTGAATCTAATGTTAAAAAGACAATAGATCCAGACTTTACATGTATATATACAAATTTTGTACTGGAGAGTGAAACAGTGAACTGTAGTCATTATTCTAGTGTTGCATTTGAGTAAATAAGGTTACTCTTGAGCTGAGATGTACTTTTAGTGTTCTAGGAATGTAAAGCTGTCCAATTCACCAACATTCTTATAATGTATCTTTATGTTTTTCTCTCACACCACTCCAGATGTATGTGTTACATGTCTCTTTGCCACTAAGCTTTGCAGAATGAATTAAGGAGCAATCAAAGTACTACATTGTGAGTCCTTTGAGGAAATTGTCTCAGATTTGATAGAAAAAGGAATTTTCAAGACTTCCTATTTCTTTCTCTTTCAAATTTTTATAGCATAGTGCAACCTCAGCAATATTTGACTCCAGCTTACACTAGTCTCATCTCCTGTTACCTGTCAGCTTTTTGAAGGCTTCACTGACCTTCATTTTAAACAGTGCTTCTCATATGAACAGTGCATATATTCAAATGCAATGATTTCAAACATAGCTGATTGAACAGGACAAAGTCATATCTTATCCAAAATGCTTTCTGATTTATTGTTACTGTTTGAAGACTACATTTATCAGCCTGATTGAGTTAGCAGAGAAGCTAATAAAACAATGTGCTTTCTCTTTGACAGCCTCAGGTAAATATGTATGGGTAAGAACTAAGATTAAAAACCTGCTGTGTAGCAGATGCTGAAACTAGTTCAAAGAAAACATTCAGGAAAAAAGAATTCAAATTATTATAAGGTGCAGCAGGTAGCCTAGCAATTAGTTAATAGTTTCTGCCACAGAGGATGCACAATAATATTGCCTGTCCTGAAGTGATTAAAAAGCCATATACCCTATATCCACCACTACAGCATTTTCTCAAATTCAATCACTGCTTAACAGTTATGTATAGCTAAAATTCCATAGACTGTTGAAAATTATAGGAATGGCTATACAAGGTGCCAACAGAACAAAGCTCAAAACTAGCATGCTATTTAAATATGCTGGAAATTTTCATATCCACAAAAAGTTAGTTCATAGATTTTACATCCCAAACTATGCTTACCACTTCAGTGTTTTGCCTCCTGTAGAAACACAGATGAATAGTAGCATTAAGTTGTATATATAGATATATATGTATATACACGCGTGTGTGTAGCATGTGTATATATACAGCAATATAGAGCACATATATATATATAATGTATTTAGATATGAACAAATCCTCTGAGACATGGGTAGGCATGGCAATTCTTTCATCTTGCTGGAAATCTAATACTTGTAATCTCCCATATCCAGAATTTCTATAATTCAGCCAGCTGAGGACAAAATGTTAAAATTACTTTGATTTACTGATCCTGCTGAGTGAAAAAGAGACAAAGATCAAACTCCTTTCAGAGAGCAGTCTTATCCTCACCTTTCAGATCTTTTTAGATGTTAGGCCACTCTCTGACTGGTAAGAGATGTGCTACCTTCCCCAAGACAAAATCTTTGGGTGGTTGAAAAGCCAATTTCCGCTGGTAAAAACTTCCCCCAAGAAGACTAGATTGAAGTGCAGCAGTTTGGCTGCCCCATTCAAATTGAGATGAGCTCAGGAATCCTGCCTCAACACATCAAAAGCACTCCTTGGCTTTTATGGTCAGATCTGTGATGAACTGTATGTAGTTCAATGTTCTAGTGAGTTACAGGTGGAATTCTGTGGTTCTGTTTTTTCTAATATTTTGTTTTATGGTCACTTGAATCTGAATACATGGAAGAGCTAAATAGAACAGCAAACATCTGTATAAGTCTGAGATGCATGTGTCACCTGGAATATTGCAAAATAGGTATGTTTCTACACGTGACCTATCTTACTGAAACACTTTGACCCCAAAGAGAAGGTGCACAATGCAGTTACTTGCCTAGCCTAGGTACTAGTTAGCAATTTCCTGCATAGACCAGCTGGCACAGGCAGGAGGACCTCAGAGGCACAGGAGCAGTCCATTCAAGAAAAGGCTCTGTGCGAAGACCACAAGAGCCTTTGTAGGTGAAGCCATTGTCTACAGGCAGAAGGAGTGGCCACACCAACTCCATATTTCTGCCTGCTTCTAAGGACGTGTAAGTACCTCCTTTCCAGTGCTTCAGTAATATTTCGCTTTTTGTCAGCTCAGGGGCTGTAATTCCAGCTCTGGAATTAATTGTATCTTCAGCTTTGACTTTGAGCACATATGCAGACAAGTGGGAGCAGTCTTCACATCAGCTAAGTGCTCAGTTCAGGCTGAAGAGGGAAGAATGCGTTCATTGCTTTCAATGAGAGTCTGCTGCACTCATGTGGCGAGAGCTGCTGGAATTTAAGGCAACTTGGGTATCTCTGTACACCACTGCACTCCTCTGGGTAGACCTTCCATGTTGCTTGATGTTCTCCTTCCAGCCCACATTACCAAAAAGCTCCTATGTATGTTCTTCAGGCATTTCACAGAAGCACCACCACAGAAAATAAAAACTCAGCAAATAGACAGGGCTAACACTTCACTGTTGTTGAGGGTTTTTTCTTCACTTCTCCAAAAAGTTTAGGAGTTAGAAAATGACAGAATAGAGAGTGCTGTGAGGCCTCTCATTCCTGTTCATTTCATGGTAGGTCTTCAGAGCGATTTAATTTTTATACCAGCAAAAGGAGCCTTCTCTCAGCATCACAGGTATTTCTTGGGATTATCCTTTCCACTCTATTTACCTTATGACTATTGTGTATGTCCCCTTGCACCTACTCAGAAGCAGACATCAAATGAATCTTGGAAACAGTAAACTGTGCTAACTTCCATTCAGATCTCTGTTCAATACTCCAGTGACTGCTGGGCGGGGTGTCTTGTCCTTGCTGTCTGAGTTTGTTTGAACTAGCAGCTTAGAGATGAGCTTTCATTCCCCTGAGCTATCCTTCACTCCTTTTCATTTTTAATCCATACAGATTTGTCCACCAATTTGGCTGGTCACATCTTTATTTTCACAGGAAAAAAAATACATCCTAGTGCTGAAAGTTCCCTTCTTTCTAACTAAAAATTCCTGATTTCCTTTTCCCCTTCTAATTAATTTTCCTCAACAATCTCCACCCCTTTTAGCTGTCTACTCATAGTATTCCCTAAGTTAACATTAATTTACATTCCTTATCGAAATGCACTTGGTGTTTTAAATAGATTAAGACTCCATTCCTTTGAAGTAGTCATAATATTTGACAAGAAGCTTTCTCTTCCCCTTCCCCACCACCTCCCCAAATGAATGCAATACCCTTGGAAAGGTCTGGATGCCCCACTGCAGTCTAGAGGAGGGAGGAAGACATCTGTGGATATATATAGGTACACTTACAGATTTGCATTTGTTTGCATGTGTGCTTATGTGTGTGGCTATTCTGAAAATCCAAACTTGCCACAAAGCCAAAGAAGCACAGGTCTCCTCCTGCACTGCTGAGCCAAAAGTCCTTGGCCCTGACCTGAAAAGATCTCCTCTGTAGATGCAAAACATTTGCATCTAATTAAGGAAGATGATAAGCTACTTTTCTAGAACTGTAAAGTTTGTGCAGCATGAAAGAGTAACTAATTTGTGAGCAGGAAAAGAGTAGAGACACATTTCTGTCAAGAGGGAGGGGTAGAGAGGAAGGAGGTACTGCATATCATTAAGCTACTTGATCACATATGTCTTTTCAAAGGAGAGAAGGGGACATTAGCAGCAAACAGAGGAACATTGTCATCTGCAAACATAAATATTTCAGATTTCAGGTACACTGGGAATGTCATTAATGTAAAAACTGACAGGAAGGGGCCCTGGAGTCAGCAATGACCGTGGGAGGCACTTCAAGAGACAGGAGAAGGGGCTTTGACAACAAGCACTGTAATGATAATAATAAACTCCTTTGAAAGCCATGCAGAAGAAATGTAGGGAATCAGGACAAAGAAGCTGTATCCCTGCACTTCAGTTTGAATTTGGAGGGGCAGAGGAGAGGAAAGGATCTGCTCCTTGCAGTGTTAAGTGCTCTTGTTGCTGGGGGTTAAGTAAGTTAATGTCTGTGGCATGCCCTCCATCCTACAACAGAAAAGGTGATCAATACGTTCAAATAGACCCTGGCCAGTGAGCTGGTTAGATGAAGAGAAGACATAACTGGAGCAATTAATTAAAAATAATTTAGATTTAAGGTGGAGACAAATGATATTACTTGCCAACAGGGTCAACAGATAGAGATTAAATAGGAGCTTCAGCCACACTATGTGTTATTCCCTGTCAGCCAGAATATTGTCCTGGAAGGCTGGAGAGGCAACAGAATAAAGGAGGTGAAAGGGTCAACAATTTCTGTAGAGAGTATAAGCTAATTCTTTATTGAATGAACATCTAAGTAGGATGGTCAGGGTCTTTCTTCTTGGTCCTATTCCACATCAAAGTGCTTATTTTAATGAATTAAACAGGCAATAAATTGCCTAGCAAAATTTTTAAAAACTAAAAAAAAATACAACAGGTTGTATGAGAAATCTTGATTCCTTATGTGAATGAATGCTATTAATATGAGAACTTAGGATATGAATGTTCAGCACTGGAAGAACCTCCACATTCACTATTAGGGTTAACAAGAACTATTTATTTCATGTTGACATTACAGAATTACACAGGCATCCCTGTCTAGGTATTGGAGGGTTTTGATTTATAATTACTAAAATTAAATTAACATAATAAGTGATATGTCTTGACAGCTGTCATTTGTTTCTTCATTATTTATGATGAAATTACATCACATACTAGTACACGTGCTTTTGGATGATTTAGTATATTTTAATGAAGTCTTAATGGTTCTGAATCTCAGTATGACACTGTGCTATTATGTATTTTATGAGAAATAGGAAGAGGAAAACCAAAATATTATGGATGCAAATTGCCACATGGCAGGAAGTGAGGACCTCCTGTATTATTATTGTCACTTCTTCAAACAAGAAATTAATCCATTAATCCATGGGAGGGATGGAGGAAGGACGGTGAAACAAGAAAAAGCAAGCTTGTTGCCCTTCAGATTGGTCCTGATCCAAAGCAGGAGCCCTAAAGAACTTCCCTCATCTAAATTTCCAGACTGGAACCAATCGGTTGACCTTTGGCCTTTTATAACTAACTGCCCTAGAAGTTTTGAGTATTGATGGAAATATATTTAAAAAGCATGTCTTCATTTGTTTGAATGTTTTGAAATTTACCATGCTAATCAGTAAGTTAGAATAATCTTGAAATATTAACTGGCCATTTGTAATCTTTTTATCAACTACAAAGAACACATAAATGGATCCCAGGTTTCCTCCCTGGGGGAGATAAGGAGTTTTTCAACTGATACCTCCATGGCTGGAAAGCCTGGGATCACTCCTCAACACGTGGAGACTTCCAGACATTATTACATGCGCTGAACTATAATGTTTGTCTTTAATAATGTCCCCTCCAGAAAGAATTTACCCAAATGTAAGCAACTTTGCATTACTCAAACCCTTGAAAATAATGCAAAGATCCAGGACAGAAATGCAAACCAGACAGCAAAAATACAGTGTGCTATAGCTGAGCTTGATTCTTGCTAAAGTGGTTTATACAGGTGTCTGAAGGGCTGAACTAAAAACTAATGACAACCATCTGACACGATGAGTACCTGGCCTGTCTTCTGTGGAGTGATTAAAATGTGCTTAACCCAAATAAAACTTTAAATAGCTCCTAGAGCAGAAGAATAACAGAAGCAGAACCTTCTTTTAGTTCTCACATTTTAAAAGAACAGGACACATATCTAATATACAAAGGAATAAGGTGAGTCTCAGGAAAGTCAGTTTCAGTGAAGAGAGAAGCTTTATATCGCTAAACAATACATCAGGCAGAGGAGCAAAGGTAAGAGAAAGATTTACTTCTTCAATAAGTAGTAAGCAACATGATTTCACTCAGCATTGAAGGAGATAAACACAATTCTTCCATTCAGATATGATAAAGGCTACCAATAAAAACACAAAAAGTAAGAAATATGTGGTCGGATGCTGCTGTATATGGCCAGAAGGCGCTCTGATTTGGGGTAGTTACCTATTCACTATACTCTAACTTTGACTGGCAATTTCTGTTATGCATTATGTTGTCATACAAGAACAAGATGGTGCCTGCATCTGCTCCTGGAAAATGAGAAGCAAACGTTGTCTCGCTGATGTTACTAAAAAACATCAGATCTACAAGTGGTCACATATGATGGTAGCACATTTATGCCATATGCATTTCAGTTGAATGATGGTAATATACTGTCCACATTAGTGACAAACTGAAAGAAATTTAGGAAAGCATAAAATATGTAAGCAGGTGACAATAGAGCTGCTAATTCTTACAAAGACAAACAAGAAGAACAAAACAAGTGAAAACGTTGTGCAGCTATTATCAAAAAACACACAATTTTAAAGGCACAACCATCAAAAAAAACCAACTGATTTCCTTCTAAAACTGCAAAATGTAGGACAGTTTAATAGCAAAATACTACCCATGAAACAAGATCCTCCCTCTACACACATGTAGTGCTGCCAAAATCTGCATAGGAAAAGGAAAGAGTGGCTTCACTCAAAAAATTGTTTTTGTGTATAAATATCAGCAGATAAGAGTTATCAGTCTGGGAAAAAAAAAAGAGACTGCATTTTGTGGTTTTTTTATCATCATAATTTTTCTCTGTTTGCCCTTTCCACTTACTCTACCAGTAATTCCTAAATCAGTTTCAATGTCATTGCTGGGGAGTAATATTTCAAAGATATTACATATATATACACATTCTCAAAATAAATGTTCAGATAACAGAAATACCCTGCTCAACGAAAAAATATAGGGTGAGTCAGAAAACTCAATGCACAGAGAAGAAAGACATTACAATAATAAAATAATGGAAGAATAATTGTAATTTGATCAGGAG
The DNA here is from genome assembly GCA_013399455.1 of Anthoscopus minutus. Lineage (NCBI taxonomy): Eukaryota > Metazoa > Chordata > Aves > Passeriformes > Paridae > Anthoscopus > Anthoscopus minutus. Next base: position 12,852 of record VWYI01028395.1, read on the forward strand.
ACTGTATCTTCTTAGATATTAGACAATATAAACACAAGGAAATAATTCATTAACAAAAAACAACAAAACAAAAACCACACAAAACCCCCAAACAACTGCAGACTGAAGAGTCCAAGAAATTTGTGTCCAAATGTAGTTACAAGGAATATTTCCAAGCTCTCATCAGTGAAGATCTAGTGAATTTCCCCCACAGTCTGGAGAGCTATGCACCTGACCTCCACTAGTGCCTACTCTAGGCTGAGCTGAGAGCATCCTCAGACAACTTTTACTTTATTGACTAGAGGTTCATAGGCTGTAATAGCAATGGTCTTCTGTGGCATTAGACAAATATATTTAAGCAACAGAACTGAGCTCTGAAAACTGTCTTAAACTTTATTTGTTCCACTGATAGGAGAACTGCTAGCATTTCTGTGCTTTCTAAACATTTTTCTTCCTGTTCTTTTACTGTTGTCATCCTGCTATGATCCGATTACTGCAACAAGAACATCTGTCACTGCCATCATTGTAGGCTGCTATCTCAACGCAAGTTTTATACATTTCTTTTTACCTGCCACATTTTCTTTTGTGGCCATGGGCACATAATAGCCTCAGACATCCTTGAGCATGCACCACAAAACAGATTACCACTGCTTTAGAATACATGTGAATAAGATTACAGTGAGCAAAGTGTTACTGTAACTCAAGGAATTTTTAAGCAAAATATATTTGCAGACTTCATAATAATTCTGAAGGCAAAAATAATATCTAATATATCTAGGATTTTGTTGCTTATCACATGCTCTTATTTTGATGATTCACTAATGCTTTTAATATAGTCATATGCATCTCTTCAAATCAGTACTCTTATAAAAACATAGCTTCGTATTTTCTTCATATACATTTGAAGATTTTTAAAGACCAACTTCCATGACAAAGATGTAGAGAAACTATTTATTTAACATTATTTTTTCCTGCCATGTTTCTATGCATAGTGAGAACAAATTTAAACAGCAAGCTGGAAGAGAATGCAAAAAATTTTTGAGAGAAAGCACCTCACATGATTTGCAAATATTTTTGAATTCTCTACAGTTGGAATTAAGACTGTAGGAGCCACGAAAACACTTCCTTGTGCTTAAGTAAGAAAAGTTTTAGAAGACTGAAAGCAAGGACCAATGTAGCAAGAGCAAATAATATTTTCAGAAATGAAGCCTTCTTAGTGACCAAAATCAACAGGGACATTTATGTCACATGGTCATTGATGATCTGAGTCCTTGTGATAGGGCTCAGAGTGTGAAAATATAGAGTAGTTCTTCAGGACAGAAGTGATTGATGTACTGCATGTGGAAAATTAACTAGGCTGATCAGTTTAACCCACTTGCCAAAAGAAAAAGGAAGATAAACGTGGAGTTCAGCAGAGGCTTTTAAATCCCAAGGGTGATGTTAGCTAGTGCATGGATGTCTTTGACATTCTGCACTAGGGGGAAAAGCAGTAAAGAGTCCCTAAATATGGTTTTCAAAAATGCAGAGCCACTGACATGCAGAGATGAACAGTCAGAAAAATTATGACTCTTGTGATGGAGAGGTGAATCCATGCCTGTTCATATACAAAGGGTTTAATCTGCTGCAAAAAGTGGAATAGGGTAATTAAATGAGTGAAAATGTTGCATTAGGCAAAATTAGGTTGCTCACCTATCCAAATCCTTTTTGGCAGGATTAATCCTCACACAGTTCACCTACTCAGATCCTGTTTTTTCAGGATTTGTGCCAAGATGAGAGAAGCATTTCCGACAGGCAAAATGCAGGCTTCAAGTTTATAAACAGAGGGAAAGAAAAGGATCTGAAAGATCATTCAGATTGCTCACATAACTATTAAACTCATGTGGAACATGGTGTCAACCCCTGAATGCACTGAGAAAAGGAAGCATTCAATGAGGAAAATTTAATAAAAACAAACATATTCTGATACGATTACAGCATCAAAAGTGCATGTGTTCCACATGTTTTTATTTCTCTTTAAAATTAGAAAAAGTATCTTTGCTTGATGCATCCTGCAGGGCACTAAGCCAGAAAACACTATTATACCATTTCTTGCTTCATAAAGAATTTCATTTAAACTATGAACCTTGTGATAGGTAATTATATGCAGGAAGCAGAGCACATATGAATTTTATATTTATGGTCTACACTGAGGTCACAATTTAAATTCTAAAAACTGCCTTCAGAAATACCAGTTAGTGTGTCGTTTTTATTTTAATTGCATTTCCTCCCCTCTGGTACAGCATGATCAACTGAAAATCAGAACACATGTTTTATGTAACATATTTAAAATCTAGCAATAAACTATTACCATCCATATAAACATTAAACCCATTTGGAATGTTGCTAATGGAGATGGGGGAAGGTCGTGGGAGGTGCTAGTAGATCCTTTAGCCCACAAGAAGAAAATAGCAGTAAAAATTTTTCACATGTTACTCATAACAACTTGTTAATGAACTGCTCTCCTTCTTCTCATGGTGCAATCACTACAAATTTTCATTTACAACTACAGATATCTGTAAAAAAAGAATTACCATTTTTTAAAATCTTTTTTTTTATGCCAGTGAAATATAAATATGGCAGTTCCTTTTGTTGCAGTAAGTAATGGCACCAGAACCAGCTGGGGCTCAGAGAGGATTTAGTTCCACATCTCATCCAGTCAGAACTATGGCACTACCAGTACTAGGGGTTGTGTTGCTTTTCCTCAAGGGTCTATTTTTCTGAAGTTTAATACTGAATGTGGTCTTCAGCTTGGGAGCTGAACCTGAACCCTAATGCTGACCTTGTACTGGCCGTATACAGCACTTTTAAAACTTAGAGTGCCCTTTGCTTACTGACTTTGCATGTGGGCTGTGGCTGGTCTCCAAATTTTTGGCAGCAACTGCTCTTATCCAAGATGGTTGTGTGGTTATAACACCTGCATGGAAAAGAGATGTGTTCTGCTGAGAAACCCCATCTTCTGCTCTCTGTGTCCAGGTTTTAATCCTCCACTCCAAAAACTCTGTGAGCAGGCTGGGGCATTCATCTAGACTCCTTCTGTACTCAGGGTGAAAAACAAAATCCACTGGAGGGAGATTCAGCCCATCATAAAACCTGATAACTCCCCAGACAGATGCGATAAATGTCTGGAATGGGGACTCTCTGTTCACACCACTGAAAGCACAGGACAATACCCTGAGAGTTAGAAGACCACAGTCAAGTGGAATGAATCTGATGCAAAACAGTTAAGTAGTTGTTAAATTAACGTCTTTCAGACTGCCTTCATTCATGTAACCAAAGTTTTTAACTCTGGCCTGGAAGAACATATTCCAAAGAGGAGCAGTTTAGCTTCTGTGATCCATTTGGTCTCTTCACTTGGAGTGATGACAGGATGTCACATTGCAATGACATTTTTATGTGACAACTTTTTCACTAAAATTCAGTGAGCTATCAGTTCTTTGTGACAGCTCAGGGAAGCAATCAAACAGGGATGGTCAGACAATTTCAGATTATTTTAATTTAATTTTTTTTTTGTATTTTCTTATCTCCTATTCTAAAGGAAATGTCTGGATGTTCAAGACTCAGTCTCTGTGATAGGAACAGGATATACACCTTTGACCTTGATTTTTAAAATATACCATATAACACAACTCCCTGCCGTCTAGTTTCTATCATACCTTCATCATTTGTCATAGAAAATTTTTTGATTGACTTAACATTGATACTTAACATACACATGCTGAAGCTGAAAGAGCCAGCTCCTCAACTGGTACAAGTCAGACTAGTTCTATTAACATAAATTGAAGCTGACTGATTTATACCACCTGACAAAAGAGACCAGTATGTAATAAAAATCTGAAAGGCCCTTACATTTTACCTGACACTTACAGAGGTTTTAATCAAATTCTACATTTGCTTGTTTGATTTTTGGCATAAGAGAATTTTTTTCTTAGTATTTGTCATACCTTGGGATTAAAACAAAAAAGGCCCGAAAAACCAAAACCACGTAGCAAATTGTTATGATTCATGAGTATAATTCTGTGTGATAATTAAAAACAAAAAGAAGCTGTGAGTAAAAGCCAAATTAAACTGCCACTTGACATACATCTGAGAGAAATGATATATTATATAGGGGACTCACATGTTCATTCCTGCCTCAGTAAGACTTTTCATGACATGGAGATAATTACACATGGGAATATAAATATTTACTCAGATGAAAATGAATGCTCTTTAAAAATGAAATGGTGTGTTTTGAGGGATCATTTTCTGAATTTCCTGATGCAGCCATAGGAAACATTGAAAAATGTGATCTTGGGTCTTTAAATTTTTACTACATAATCTTAAATAAAAGGACATTACGTATGGTTAAGAAAGTCCTAGAACCATAAATCACTAAGAAAGGATGAGAGCATATTTTGGAAAACTATATTGAAATATCAGTCTTGTTCTTGGATTACTCCCCAGGCATTTGTTATAGGATGTATGTGGATAAGGACAGTGGGCTTGTTGGGCCTTGGCTTGATCCAGTAGTTATGATTGTGCTCTTCCTTTCAACTGACAACTGAATAACATCCAACCTCAGGGTCTGAAAAAAAAATAAATCCCCTTAAGTACTGTTGAAATAGGATTGTGAATTGATTTAAACTTTTTACTTGAGGGGATTGCTATGAAGTTCGCAGTGTTGCATTTGAAATTCTCTGATTTTTTAAGGGCATTTTCAAAAAAATAAAAACAAATGAAAAATAAGAAGCAAAACAGTGCTTTTGGCAACATGATCAAATTTTTGCCTTTTTAAAAATTTTTCCAATGGGATAGAAAACCAGCAAATTTTGACACTGAATATTTTTTAAAGATATTTCAAACTCTGAAGAATTAGCCATTTTCAAGACTGAAATTAACACTTTAAGATCAGTTGAAGCAGAGTCAGAAATAACCCTTTTCCCACATGATTGTGGCATTTGCACATAGCTGACAATATTAGCACTTTCAGCTTGTAGAGTGATTGGATCCCTGGAAGATTTGAGTGTCTTCTAAATCTTAGACAGTAGGAAAACATTAGTTTTGTGTCCTTGCTCTCTATCCAACATAATATTAGGGATATAGCAAAAAAATGACATCTGAACTCCAGAAACTATACTTAGTAATTTAAACAAATGTACAAATGCAAACAATAGAAAAGAGGCAATCCCATGAGGCAGGGTAAAGACTATTTAAAGGAATGGCATCTAATTCATATATACTACAGTTTCTTTTACAGCAAATCTGTAAATAACTTTTCACTGTAATATGTCATGAGGCACAAGAACATATGCTGTGTTGAATTCCAAACATATGACCTCTGCTGCATTCCTTTCATCTAATCATTATATAATTCTGTCAGCAAGAACAATCAAGTTTGATCTGCTTAAGTGTTTGCAGAATTGAGCTTGGGTACTCTGAAAGTTCATTCCCTTAACATGAGTACCATAATTGTGCATGGGAAAGTAGTCAATCTCATAGACTAGTAAATAAAAGGGTTTGTTTTTTTTTAATTACTATAAAATTTGGTTGTTTAATTTTGAGCCATTATTTTCTCCATAAAAAAAATATTGGCAATACAGAAGTTAGTTAATTTTCATTGTAATTTGGGATCCACATTCCTTGGCTGAGTCAACAGAAATGGCAATTCCCAAAATTTTGCAGCAGTCAGCAGAAGTCAGTCAACATACATACATCTTAGACCTGGTTTTTAAGATCAAATATTTCCCCAACTTCTTCCTAACACACGAGTAATAAACATAACACACAGAAATAATCTTAATGAGTTCAAGTTGTTTATGAAAAGACAATATTTGTAATTAAAACAAATGCCAGGGTGATCAGAGGACCATGAGACAGAAGTCATCATGTTAGAAATGAACAATTATGGCCTTACTGTATTTTCTAACACTTCCAAAATATGAGTGAGCACTTTTAAATCTGAGCAACTAGCACTTAGCTGCAGCATTCCTAATGGTGGAGGTTTACCTGACTAAATAATGACAATCCTGATCTCAATAACTCAGTTACTCCAGGCTCCTGTTACAGACAACTGAAAGAAGCAGGCACTTCATTCTTTTCCAGGGTCTGAAGCAGGTCAGATGAACAGTGACCTCAGAGTGCCTATTCCTCTCCATTTCACTAGGTAGCATAAGGAAACACAGCTCTGTGAGTTTGACTGTTCTTAAAGCATTCCCTGGAGCTGAATTTTCATCCATATTTTGGTCTGTTTTTCTGAATAAAGTGGAAAAGACGGTCTTCCTTTTTAGACACTCATTCTTTCAAAATCTTTAATAGCCATTAAAAAATAAGTCTCCTTTTATTAGATGGTCTTTATTTTTCTTTACAAATAAGCCACCTTGAAGAATATCTTGCCTTCAACTTCTCCTTTTCCTTTATAATAATAATAATAATAATAATAATAATAATAATAATAATTTTGTCTGACAAACAGGAGAGCTAATGACACATAACTTTGAAATAGATTGTAATCATTCACTTGAATTTTATCTGATATAATTTGTACTTTAGGAGAGCTGGAACTAAATAAAAAAGACTATGATGCAGATGTAATACATGCTCATGTTTATTCACCTGAAGCCACTACATTTGCTCCAGCAGAAAAGAGAACAGAATCATGCCATGGATGTCAGTGCTTTGCTCTCCAATATTTTCAAAAATCTTCTGTACATCTAATTACATTTACTCTTAAATTTTAGCCTGGGAGATTCATAGATGAATCAGGTTCAAAGCTAGTTTCAGAGGAAATATTTAATACAAACTACAGTAGATCCAACACAAGGAATTGCTCTTGGTATGCAGGTACAGGAACTCAGCTATAAGTCTCCTTAGACATCACCCAGACTGTTCAAAGAATAGTTCCTCTGAGTGATTTGTTTTCATTTTTAATAGAAACATTTAAAAACTTTTTGGAATGGGAACAGGAAATTTCTTAACATCTTGGAATTTTTATAAGAGGGGAGTATAATTTCCCCTCTGGTTTTACGAGTAGCTGCTTTTATTTTTTTAGCTATATACTTATAATACAAGTAATAATGATGAGATAAACTAAATACTTGATGAACCACTTAACCAGAATCAACTGTAAATGAAAAAAAAAAATTGCTATAACAAAAAGTTAAAACTTTTTTTAATCAGTGAGATTTGCTTTCAGTTCTGAGATGCAAAAGAGTAAGAAATATTACAAATAACAATCAAAACTAAACAAAAAAAATCAAAAAACTAAATTAAACCCAAAACAAAACAAAAAACCCAACAAAACAAAACAAACAAATTAAAGAAAAAAGAGTACAAATGCATTTGTGTAACCAATATTAGCACAATAATCTAAATATTGACTATATTACTGGCCATAGATTAGAAACATCACCGGCATGTTCTTACCTCAAACTGAGTATTTTTCAGGGAGACTATTCTAGAGTAAAACAAATTCAATTACTTACAGTTGTTACACAAGAAAGCAGGAAAAGGCTTGCAATTCTTATAAAAATTCAACACAGAAAACCCATTTCTTTTAAGATTAGGACCAACCCATTTTACACCAGAGAATGACCTGTGTTTAATAAGCTCAGAGACAGCTACTCATAGCAATTCTTATGCTTCCTGCAGAAATCTCATCTTTGACTTTCCTTCTTGGAAAGCTTCATAACCTCTTCAGACAAGTATCAAAATGAAACCAATATTGAAGTCCTTCAGTGGAGCTGGGCAGGATAGACCTTCCAGTGATGCCTTGGGTTTTTGGGTTTTCTGTTCTGCATTGGTGTGTGGGTTTTGTTCAGGGTTACTAAGATCCTTTCACAAGGTGATGAAGACACAACAATCCTACTCCAACAGAGACTCAAGGATATTTTTTCCAAACTTCAGACTCGAAGTAAAACAATGTGGTAGGAAGAGGGCGGGCAAATGAAGCTTCTGTGTGCAAATGGACCCAAACATATAAAATGTGCGATCTTGGGACTGGCTTCCTGCTCCCTTTGCCTCCATTTTGGACTATCCAGGCACAGCCCCGGTTGTAGCACTGGTGCTGTCCGGGTGTGGCCTTTGAAGGCCTCAATAAATGTCCTTTATTCTCCTTGACTCCATCTATTCTCTGTTCCAGGTCTTCCAAGCATCACCAGTAACCCTCCAGCATCTATCTTCCTGGTCCTGCTGGGAAAAGGACATGGAAGGTGGTGCAGTGCCTCTCACTGCAATTTCCAAAGAGAGACTCGGCATCCAATCAACTTGGCCAGCCTCCTGAAGATTTTCTGGACTGCCACGAAGGCCATGTGAGTCAGGACAGAGCTGGAAAGAGTCCCTGTGCACAGCCATGCTCCCGAGCAGCAGCAGCCCCCAGACAGCCATCCCAGCAGGGAGCAGCTGCCTCGTGCAGCATCGTGGAGCAGCTGCTCTTCCATACACCAGAGCTAACAGTACAGCATCTCAGCACACACAGGTCTGACCCCTTCTGCCGTGTGCCAGGCATCAGCCACCACTCTGGGCAGAAACAGGAACCTGTCCCTGTTTTCTGTCCCCTGCAGAGTGCTCTCAAAATGGGGTCTGCTCTGGGTACCTCCCAAAAGGCAGGCTGCATCCTCTGAGTGTATCAGGGCATACACCCAGCTGCCTGTGTGCACTGCCCCTGCACCTCCTCTTCAGGAGGTAGGCGTTCTTATCAGACCCTTTCCTACTCATTTTGACCTTGTCCCTGCTCTCTTGGTCCCCTCGTTCAAGATGTCAGAACCACAGATCTGAAAAACCTAGCCCACTGCACAGCAGATTTGCTTATGGCAATGGCAGGTGAAGAGAGAGGAAAGAAGGGAAATGTATTTTTAGTTACAGTTGTAGAAATGTAGTAAATTGTGGGTGCAAGAAAATATTTCAAGGTAATTAACTAGAATCAGTCTGCAGAGGTGTTTTAAAGTGCCTAGATCTGCAAAATATTTTTAATAATTTCATTGAGAAATTATCAACAATTGATGAACAAGAACAAAATGAAAAAGAAAAAATGAACAAGAAAATTTCATTTTTCTTGTTCAAAACCATTGTCATTGTTTATTTGTTTTCCATTGATCATTTAAAAGATCTAGATATCTCATAAAACAAAAGGATCATAAATTGGGCAGCAGCCTGAATTTCCTCTATCCAAACCTATCTCACCTACACTTGAGAAACCTCTTGAATACTTCCAATGCACAGCTCAGCCAGAATTTGCAAATACTGAAAATCTCAGGAGAATTCCAGATCTTGTAAGATGTTCTAAGAAGGTTTAGCAAAGTCTGCATAAACAAGCAGAATTTTAGTTGTCTTACTAAACTATATTTTCTAAGTTCAACCATCACTTATCATAGTATGATGGCTTGTCAGACATCATTGCAAAGAATTCCCCACTGTAAATAAAAGCTGTATAAATACAAGTAGTTATAATACTTTGGATTTAAATGGATGTATTTTTGGCTAGAGGGTTCTGTCAACATTTATCAGGGAGATGGGCGTACATTTTATGTTGTTTTGGTTCCATAGATAATTTGGACAGCAAAATGAGATTTCTTTGTAATGAGTATAAAGCCACCTGCTTTGTCTCTTTGGAGGAATTTAAAACATTTAGCATATAAAGTATAAGTATACCATAAGAGTTCTCATAAATAGCAGCAGGAAAGCTGTCTAGGCATAGACATCTCTTGAGTAAAAGAATCAGTATTTAATAGCTCCCTTAATCTCACTTAATGTTAATGGACAATTGGAGGAAACTACTCATCTGGAAATTACTTTAGCAAATTAAACATGGCCAAACATCTTTGCTTAAGTGAATGTGAAAGGAAATCATCTGTCTTGGATAGGATTTTAGAGAAGTATCCACAATCTGAAGGCTGTGTGTCAGTTTAGTAAATGAAAGTCACTTATGAGCTTACATCAACATGCTGCATACTCAATCCATGACTAGACAGAGCTCAATTACCCATCTCTTGGATGACAAGCTCCACTTACAAGCAATGTGCCTCAAAAACTAAAGAGAAACGTGAGCTTTTCAATGCTGTACTAACTCTATACATGTTATTTCATGGTTTAAAATTGTTTTCTTCAGAAAAGACTTGCTCAAGTTCCTTTCTCATGTTTGCTGCTATCACTCCAAGGGTTAATTATTATGTACATCGTGCCACCTTCCATGTCCAAAAGGACATTACTGAATTCCACAAATAAGTACAACTTTCATGTACTTAAAAAAAGTTCTCATACAGCATAAATATATGTGTGTTTATCCACTTTCCTTATTAATCAGTATATCTGAAAGTTGTTTTGGTAAGGTGATTAAATATCACTCAGCACCATTTTGCTAAGAAAGAAGTTGAGCTACAATGCAAACCATCTGCTTTTAAAAAGGTAGCTATAAACATTGTCCTGAATTCATGACCTGCCTTTAGAAAAGGTAGCACATTGTGCCTCCAACCCCAATGCATGACTGAAGGGGCACACGGTGGGATGTGTGAAAGGCTGTGAAGCCCATAGTTTGTCTTCCCACAAAACATGACTGCCAGGGAAAGCATGGACACAGGACAGGAGGGAGGCCAAATACTTGTGTGTTCAAACATTGTACAGGTACCTGTTGAAAGAAAAAAATCCCGTATTTGGCAGAAATAAATCTAAGTACAATCTGCTTGATTGCTTATCACAATTGCTCTTTGGTAAGCATCTGTCAACTGGTGTTAAAAAAGCATTAGCCTGTGCAGAAAAGAAATCCTTATATAAGCTTCCATTAAAAAACCCAACCAGATCAGTGGGGGTGTTGCAGACAAGGAGGATGGAAGTCTGAAAAATTGCAGACCTCATTAATTTTATACTTGTCTATTCTTCCTGTACACATTCTTCATCTTTTTAAGGTTAAAGTCTTTGAATTCCAATTAAATGCACAACTTGTGTAAGTAAAAGCTGTGTATACTAATTTGTTGCTTTTTATGAGTCCAATGAGCTACTTATATAACCATTTATTTCATCACTTGTTTTAGTCCATCATCTTCCAAGGGAAGTTTTGATCATTGACCTAAATTCAGCTCACAAAGTAAATCAGAGAACATTTTTGACAGTAGGAGACTGCATTTATTCCTAGCAAATTTTAATCACTTTTAGTTAAATTACACTCAACATGAATTTTGACTGCAGTGTTTATTTACTTTGAAATGGATAAACAAATTTTTAAGTGCCTACTAATAACTCCATTTAGGTATCTGATGATAAATTAATTCTTCATGTAGCTCTGTGGAAACCAGTGGGGATGAACTTGATCTATTTAATTTCTGTTTGAGAAGAAGGATTTGCAACCATATCATACATTAGTTTCCAAGCACTTTCCTAGATTTTAACACTGTAACTGGTATAAATGAATATGCATATGTTGATAATATGATGAAGGAAAGGGGGTACCAAATCTATGCATAATATCTCAAAAGAGGCCTGCAGGATTCAAAGATCTATACAAATTAGCAGAAAGAAGAAAATTTAGAATACTTTTTTTATTTCTGATGGGTCAAATTAGATTCAAGTGTTTACATGGGTACATCCGTCATAATTTCTCTAGCATATTAAAAGAATTAATGGTATCCTGTAAATACAAGATGATCAAGCACCCTGGTAGAGTGTTAATAGGCCAATATCAGCTGTAATTCCACCAATTAAGTCTAATTTCACTGTAAATCAACAGAATTAGATAAATTTTATAAAATTATTTCATTTAGATTGTTAACTCCCAGCTTTGCAAGCAGACTGCACAATAGTTCTGCAAAAACAAAAATACACCCAATCCCTAAAAATTTTCTGGCAGTATTGTTATGCATATATAACTTCAAACACATTTTACAAGTGGACATATCTGAGTTTATATACAGTATTTTACCTTTTTAGTCGATCATTCTATTATAGGAGTTCATGTGTTTCTAAGTTTCATTGTTGTCATCTTACTACAAAAAATCTAGAAAATAAATCTCAGCATGTAAACATTGTATTTAACTTGAGCTTCTCATTTTTCCAGAATTTATCAGATAAATTTAAAATCAGATTAGTATCATATCTTTGGACATTTGGTTCATGTTCTTTACAGTTCTTATGTATTTATCAGCTTTTCATTGAAGAAGTCTCTAGTGTATTTTTAATCTCTTTTCATTTCATGCTTTTTCAATTTTCAGTTGATATGAAGGATAGATATTTAAACACACTTTGCAGCTGGATTTAAAGAAGCTGTTTCTCTTACTAAAACTAAACTCATATAAACATGCCATTGTTCTTCAAATTAGGAACAGAACTTCCTATATAGAAAAAAAAAGAAATCTAGAGTATGTCTTGAAGGAAGAGATTTTAAAAGGAAAAATAATTGCTCTGATTAATTTCATGCAAAAATATTGCACATCTAGTTTTAGTTTTCACTTTCCCCTGAGTCAACTTCTCTTTTCTTATATATTCTTTGCTATGAAATGAAGGATATCTGACATGCAGGACAAAGAAATGTATACATCACACTGAGTAGCTTATGATGTAATCAGGAAAATCTTGCTTAATGTAGAATCAGGCCATGGCTGAGTAAATCATAATCTAATCATACCCAAATATAGTATAACCTATCTTTTTGATGGTAAATAATCCAATGTGGGAAGTGAAATGAGGAAGGGTAAGTTGTTAGAAACAGGTGAGTAGTGTAGGGGAACTTATATCAGGCTTCACCCTCACATGACCACAGTTTTTCACAGCAGTATAATGCCAACAAAAATAACTAGTTTATTCCATGAACCTTGAATAAACTTTTTGGTGAATAAAATTCAAACTTCTTTTTTCATGGTAATAAAACCCATGATCATGCCTTTTCTCTCAACAATTTACTGGCATGACTAGAGGTATCTAGGATGAAACACTGTTTTTCTTGCATGGAAAGTGTCCAGCTCTACTAATATCCTTACAAGACTCATTTCCCGTAGAACTTGTGTAGTACACCAAAGAAGGGAAACAGTGTGCCCAGAGGCTTTGACCTAAGACTAGAATGAGTATGTAGGCACAGGTTTTTCTTCTCCATGTTGGCACACCATAGCACAGCAACATTCCAGCTGTTTTCCCTTGCTGGCTGGAAACCTTATCGCCACGCCAAGCATAACTAACACTTTGGAAATCCTCAAAGTGCTGTAGCAGGATCCACCTCACCCATGTGCTGGAAGCACAGTTTGAGTGCTTCTTCACCAAACGTGGCTACAGCATGTGTTACAAACCTGATAACAGCAGCAGACCCAGTCTGTCCATGCATTGTCCACGTGGCATTTAGCTCACCTTGAGTTGTAACTCACATATAAATTTCAGGGAGTACATGTCTGAGCCTTCACCCATTAACCAGAACCCATTACTCAGACAAAAGCTCTCTTCAGAAATGTAACTAAATATTATGCCGAGCCAGTTCTCTCTTGGTGGATAGCAGAGAAGCAGGAAACTGTGTAATAGGTCAAAGCTAAAATTGCTATTTAGCCTAAAATAGTTTATAAACAACTAAATACTGCAGAAAATTGAAATTCTAAATTCTGATGTGAATGGGCTTTTGGCAAATACATGTGATATCTCTGCTCTGTTGTCATGCCTGGTCTGACAGCTGCCATTGCTTGACAGTCATTTCAGTAAATATGAATATTATTTTTTTTCTCCTACAGGTAACCATAATGTTTTACATTTATAGTATATAAGTTCCCTTTTTCATTTATAACAATAAAATCATATACTTCTTGAAGAAACACTACCTATATTTACAAAGGGGAGGGAATGAAAACCAATAACTTGACTGCCAATAAAAAGACAAAAAACCAAAATAATTCCTATTACAAAGCAGGATGGGTATTTTTCAAAAGATACAATTTCTACTGGAAAATGAAGAAACCAGTCACTCACATCCAGCTCTTCCTTGCAAGAGATAAAGTACGTACTTAAAGGTTTTAGACACACAGGGTGACATCCACAGCAAGTAAAATTAACACCTAAAATATGCCCAAGTTGTTCTTCTTGCTGCACAGTCCTGATGTCTAGGCTCTCCAGAGCTGCTGAAGAAATAGGTAGATGCCTAGAACAGGCAGATGCCCATATCATCAGCTTAAGTTAAACAGACTGGTTTTTATTAGATGGACATAGATTTTTCGTCTGCTTATGTGACCTGCCCTTCTCTGATCTCAAAAGCAATCTAGGCCAATTTTTGGGAATCTTTTAGGAATTATAAAACCAAGAACTAGTTCAGGCTTTTTAACAAAAAGCTAAAATCAAGCAGTGGGGAAAATTACCTTTCAGTCCCAACATCCTGCTTACATTGCAGTAGAAACAATATTTTTGTTCTTATTTTTAACCCCAAATTTTGCAGTCCCTCATCGAAAAATGGGCAGGATGGATACACAACATGTATACTACTGGAGGAATTAATTACCAAAGACAAAGCTCTACAGTGGGATGCTCCCTGGGTGGGGCCATACATTTTTTCCACCAGATGTGCCAGGAGTCATTCACAGGAATAAGGAGTACAGCCACTAACCACATCCTCCTGAAATACCAGGCCCTCAGGAATCTGACCCAATTGCTATGAAAACATTTTGCAGTGGTTGAAGGACATGTGCTCCCACACACAGTTAAGGAGGGTTTTCCTTTCTTTTTTGTTTAATTTTGTTCTGTGTGACTCAGAAGAGCAGCTGCAAGTCACAGTAATGCTGCCAAGGGAAGGTGCAATATCTGAAGCTACCCAAGTGACAGCAACTCTATCCCAACACACTTTGCCAAGCAGCACATGTTCTTGGCTCTAGGAAATCCCATGTCAGTGGATGTGAAATGTAAAAGACATGCACACGCTCCATTAGGAGCTGGCTCCTCAGCTGATTAAAAGAAAGGAGTCAGTTCACTGAAGTCAGTACAGCTGCAATAATTTATATTAGCTCAGAACCCAGCCTAAGCTTCTTTAATGCATGTGGTTTTATTTCTTAATAATTTATTAAGCATGGTTTAAAAGACAAATCATTGATGGTGATTCCTGTCAGAGAGAAAGCTTTCATGCTGGCTGCATTGTGTCTGACAAGGCAACACATACGGTGGTCCAGCTTCTATTGTACACAAAGGGTGGAATTCAATTGCTTAAACACTGGCATCTGTTGCCACTTGAGGCATCTCGGGTGACCCCACCTTGTCTCCAGCTGCCTGTCTGGGAGGACACAGGTCTCTTGTAAGTCCTGTGACATACCTGTCCGCCCAATGCAGATGTCTTGGGTATCCTGGGGTATATCAAACAACACTACACATATATCCAGGCTACTGGATCCTTCCCAAGGACTGCTAGGACAGTCAAAATAATGTGCATTACACTAGTCCTCCTGATGTGTTGTCCACTTTTACTGTTTTAAAGAGCCTTTGCTAGCAGACTTGAACTCACTACCATTCTTGCAAGATAAATTTTTTAAGCAAAGAGATATTTTTTGCAACACTTTAGCTCTGCTGGGGGCTATGCAAAACATAAAATATGCAGTTCAGCAAGTCAAAAATAAAGCAAACAGGTAGCGCAGCCTTCTAACCCCATGGCAGAGTACCATCTGTAAAAGCAAAAGCTTGCTAAAATGACAGATTTTATTTACAAGTTTACTAGAAACAAAACTAATTCCCCCTTGCTTTGGTAAAAGGATTCAGTGTCAGATTGCAGGAAGCTAAGGGCCAAATGTAAGTAGACGTTTACGTCTGAGACAGGTGTGAAAGCTCTCACAGCAGTGAACAGGATCTAGAGCTCAATTTACACACATCATATTTCACCTCCTACCAATGGGTGTGGAACTTCTGCTGACACATAACATCTGATGGACAAGGTCTCATTCATGTTAAGCCATGCCTGATTGCAATGGATACTTGTATTTAGGAAATCATAGCACATCCAGTTATGCAGAGTATGGAGTACAGAGAGCTATGTGCTCATCCCAAAAAGGGCATCTAGAGGTTGGAATCACTCAGAGAAGCACCATAATATTTAATGTATCTATGTTGTCTTAGGTATTTACAAGGGCTGCAGGGCATGACACAAGACTTTCAGATTAGTCCACAATTGGAAGTGTCAAAAATTTCAGGCATAAAAACTGCATGGTTAAGATACTATGGTCTAGACTTATATAAATACTTATAAGTAAATTTGCTAATTAGTGTGGCAGCTCTGACCCAATGTTTTAACAGAATAATTGTGAAGACTATAAATAGTTCTGTCTATATATATGTATAACGATTTTAAATACTGTTTTAAAACCAGGGTTTGTTTTATTTTCAATGCATCATTAATATGCAGTGTACTTAATCACCTAAAACAAATATTTCTTCTTCAGCAATTTTTGTCAACATATTAAAAACTCATAATGTGCATTGTGAAGACCCACTCAATCTTAACTCCAAAACTCACTGGAAAAACTATAGAAGATCTTCTCTAATCCGGTCAACTGTACTTAATTTTCTGCTGATATTTTATAAATTTTGTAAACTTGGGTGGGATAATAAATATCCTTCTTATGACTAGCTGCTTTTCTTTTCTTGTTTCCATTTCTGTGTGTAATGCTTTCATTGCTCATTGAACAGAGCAGGTTCCTGAAATCACTAAAGCAGTGTGTCTATGACCATCTAATTACATTTCTAAACAACTAAAATTTTCTAGATGATTAATTTTTTTAATATTTAGATAATTTTTATGCGATGTTTTTCAAGGGAAGGTTTTTCATAAGCCTAAACTTCAGACAGAGTCATCTGTATCTCTCTTAATGCTGCAAAATCAGGTTCAAGTTTTTATCTTAATAACAAAGTCAGTACAATTCTTAAAAAAAAAAATTAAATTCCTGTGGGTTTACTTCGGAAGAGGTGCTGGATTTAAATATTAAAGACTCAACAGTATTAAAGGCTACAAAACAACAATATCATTGAATTGAATAGTTTCTAGAAAGCATTTTGATATATAATTTATATATGTAAATTATTTAGTACTTATGCAAAATAGTCTATTATGAAGCACCCCTGTGCTGTGAATGGCACTTCAGCCCATGGACTCATCAACTGGTAATAAAATAAATATTGAGATAAAATTTGGGTTTAGTTGAAATTTATGTATACAGATGGCGTTAAGCTGCAGAGAAATTTTAAGAGCTTGCTTTTGTACTGAAAATTTAAGAATAAAATCATCCATGCATTTAATGAAATGGCCTTAATGATGTGAATGTTCTGAAATAAATCTCAGTCAAAATTGCAATTCATATCATTATGGGTCTCACTTGATCCATGAGGATTTTTTTAGTCAGTGTTTAGCTAATGTTGCTTTAGCTGGTCTGCCCTAGAGATCTAGGTATCTAAATAGGAGAAATAAGTAAGTAAGTAAATACATAAATAAAAAAATATATTCTAGTCACCATTTAAACAGAGGAAAAGGCTGTCACAATGCCAGGCAACCACAGCAAAACTTAAGGGAACCAAAGACCATCCTTCTCTTCAAAACAGTAAGGAACAATTCTACTTTACCTAATTAAAAGAAAGGGAGGAAGGATAGAGCTTATCAAACCGAAGCTGTCATTATTACCAGAGATTTAGCTGAGCACTGCCTTGGTTTGCTGTTCTGAAACAGCAGGACAGTACCAGTGAAATTTAAATGTCTTGCTGGAAATCACTGCTTCTCACTGGGTGGATATTTCAAGGGATCGTGAACATTCAATCCTGGGAGAGCAATAAAAATAAAAAATTTTTAAGAAACCTGCATACATATTGGCAGCTGCTGATTTCTAGCACTGATATCAAGCACTGATAGAACGACTGATTTCTAGCAAGATATCAAAATATAGAGACCTTTTCCTCCCTGTAATTTAGTTAATCTTTGATTCAATGAACACAATATTATTGATCTCTATTAAAACATAGCTTGACTACACTGGGAAAGAAAAAAAGCCAAACACGCCTTGTCCAGCAATTTCCTTATGTTGGCCCTAGCAGGTCACTACTACATAAAACTGAAACACAGAAATGTTTGCATTTTAGACGGAAATACTTCCGAAAGAGTAAGAATGAAGCATCAGGGGAGATTTCATAGGCCATGAAGTGTGCTTCCCAGTTGTCTGGCTACAGTTTTCTGTCCTTTTACTGGAATATCCTCTCAAAGCTACAACAGAATCTCACTTTTGTATCAGGACTTTCTTTTATTCAATGTTATTAATTAGTCTAAAGAATTTTTCTCCCTTTCTATTGTGTATTTACACACACACACATTCTTTTATTTTATTATTTGGTGTAATCACATGCTCTTTACACCTCCTCTTCACTAAGCTATGCAAGTTGCAGTCTTTCTTTTCTACCCAAGCTCTTCATCCTCTGAATTTATTGTTTTTGAATCTGGCTGGATTTCTTTTTTAATATTGACCTTCACATAGCATTGAAGTTTATTATATTAACTCTGAAATATTGTGGTTTTCTCATAGTTTTTCTCTTAAAACTGTGCTGTTGTGTGATACATAAAAGAGAAAATTAAATTTGCCTCAAAAACAGCTGTCTCAGCAATAGACAACTGAGTCCAGTGAAACTCTTTTGGGTCACGAAGGTGGGATTTAGAAGCACTAAGTGCTCAGGAAGAATAGTCAGTGATTTCCAGCCATTGTAATATTCACAGTAATATTGACCTTAGAAAATCTCACCAAACAACAAAGATTCAGCCAGGAGAATAAATGTTCTTATGTTACATGGCATTATGTGGTTTTATTACCATCATTTTCCCAGTGTTATCTGTCTTCAAACAGCCAGATACTAGCTTTAGGAGTGAGAAGTGTTTGCAGTGATATTTAATGTCTATCTGCAGACTGTTGTTCCTCCTAAAACATTATTATTTCTGAAAAACTAAAATAACAAAGAATGAGAATGAGAATGAGAATGAGAA